>JALHSO010000086.1:0-125000 GCA_022984855.1 Dimocarpus longan
CCCTAGTTCACAAGTAAAGCAATGTTGTTTATTATATACGACTATATTTATGACGATTTGGTTTCTGTATGATGGTTCTATTGCTTTGCAACCAAGGCATTCCATATAAAACCACTTTTTATAGCTAATTCCTTTTCTTCTCTTCCCGATAAGCAAAGAAGAATATATAAAAGTATTGAACAACCAACTATTCATATGTGAAAGAATCTTAGGGTGCATCTGGTAGCTATTTTTTATTTGCTGTTTTTCGAAAATGAAAACGAAAATATAAACAGAATTTTTTATTATTTTTTTTTCAAATTATGAAAACACGTTTGATAGCATATACTAAAAATAGTATTCTGAAAATGGGGACCGAAAAACACATCTGCAGGTAGCAATAACTGAAAACATAAAAAACTGAGAAAATATGTTTGGTAGCAATTTTTCAAAAACAGTTTTTACACATGTAATTCATTGTATTGATTAATAACATATATAAATTTTTTTCATTGGTTAGTTCATCTTACAAATATATTTTATAAGGTTTATTTTAGTTTTGATTTATATAAATTTATAACTTCTTATGTATTTGGAAAAAAATTATACCATTTAATATTATAATTACTTGAATATACCGATTTCATATAGACCATTTAATCAATTTATAAAAATTATAATAAGTTTTCATCATATTTCATCCATTTCCATTTAATGGGAAAAAAATGAAAATTCTAAATTAGAGTTATGTGTCATAAGCTAACATTACATAACATTTAACATAGTACAACTTCTACAAATCATAACTAAATTACATAAACATCACTCTCCATTACGTGAGTAGTCCCTCCGCATTTTTCTTGCAATTTCGTCTCTAGCAGTACTCATTAGTGCTGCATTTGATGGAGATAAATTTATATAAGGAATTTGTCTTACTTCTGCTTCATCAATTAACAAATCTTCATTTTTCATATTGCCCAAATATCAAACCACCACCAGCTTGTGATCGAATAAAGTTACGTAACACACAACATCTATTGGTCTAAGGCGTTGGCTACGTAAACGATAATTATGCATGTTTTTCAAAATAGCGAAGCATGCTTTTAAAACGCCGTAACACCGCTCAATTATATTTCATAATATTGAATGCCTATAATTGAATAACTCTTTCGAACCTCTGGGTGCACGATCCCGTCCTCTGTAATCAGATAGATGATATCTCTTACCTTTATAAGGTATTAAGAATCCCGACATAGTTATGTATCTCAAATTCACAATACAATAGTATCATGTGAAAATTGATATTAATGTCGATATTTTATAACATATAAAATGTTGATAATTTGATATGATTGTTAATTCAATAAATTTGATACCTTCATTAGGATGTGGAAAACCATTTTCTACTTTACTAATTGCATCTAAAAATTACCCTTGAATCATTAGCGGTTCCCTCCCGTGTACATAAACATGAACATCATGTTAAATGAAAGTGTGCACATAATATTACACGTTACACATTTCCGGGGTCATCTGTATTATGATAATTGAAAATCTAGGCTGCATAACTCAAACTCAAATTAACTGAAATTAGGTGTTGAAAGGGACTCATTAGTGTAGTATAGTTGCTTTCCTTGGACAATAATGTAGCAAATAGTGTTGGCATTGCTTAAATGATACTTGTCTAAACATGAACAAAGCACTAGTGGTTTCAGAGATGCCTAAACTGACCATCCAAAGGAATTTGCATCCATTTTTTCAAGACTAGATTCAGTCCCCTACCCCGCCAACCAAACCAAAACCTAACTTCCAAGCATCAACTTTGTGTGTCTAACATATACCTCTTCAAGTAACCTATGTAAATTTTACTGAACTTTCAACCATCAAATAGAAAATTCATCAAACAATTTGCTTCCCTAAAAAAACAAATATAAACTACAAATAAAATACAAAGTCTTTCAAAGCCCATAATATCATCAAACATAACAACACCGCAAATCAACAACTGAAATAATCAGATTTTGTCGAATTTATGACCCGAAATATAATCCTATAACACTAAAAAAATATTTATTTCCACTTTATGGAAAGAGTACTATACTAATCTCCACTCAAACAAGTACATACATAATTACGGATGGAGAGATTCAAACCTTATTTTATCATAGATGTGAATAAGAATTGCAATAACTATAGGGATGGAGATTAGGAAAACATCACTCTCTATTTCCCCGGCCATTTTAATTATATAGATATATATTTATATATTTATTTAAATAATTAAACATGTTATTTTATGAAATATGTCTAATTTATATGTATGTATTTCGAGAAATTTACTATGTTAGTAATTGAGACTTTTGTTTATACCTTTTTTTTTTTAAAAAAAAAAAAAATTATCACTACAACAAAATAAGGCATTGATACTGGAATATCCATACCAGACACTAAAAACCCGGTATGGATATCAATTATCCATATCGGGCATTAATATTCATATCGGACCTTTAATGCCCGCTATGGATAATACTTTTTTTATTATTAAACTCAATTATCCATACTGGGCACAAGCTACCTGATATGATAATAATAAAAAAAATTTAAAAGGATTATCCATACCGGGCATTAAAGGCTTAGTATGGATAATCTTTTTGTTTTAATAATTAAAAAAAATTAATATCCATATCGGGCATCCGATCCGCTAGATTTGGATAGTGGTTATTATCCATACTGGGCAGGTCGGATGCCCGGTATGGATAATCTATTTAATTAAAAAAATAAAAAATGGATTATCTATATCGAATGATCGACCCGTCCGGTATGGATGGTGGTTATTTTCCACGCCAGGCAGATTGGGCGTCCAACATTGATAATCAATTTAATTAAAAAACATAAAAAAATGGATTATCCATATTGGACAATAATCGACCTGCCTAGTATGGATAGTGGTTATTATTCATGCCGTGTAAGTCGGGCGTTCGGTATGAATAATCATATTTTTATTTTTGATTAAAACTGATTATCTATACCAGACACCCGACCAGTCCGGTATAGATAATTTAGGTTTAGTACCCAATAACTACATATTTCCCCTCATTTCTCCATTTCTTTTTTTCTCTCTATCATTTTCTCTCACATCAACTCTACTTGGCTGCCCGTTCATCGATCCGATTCCCCGCCATTCACCGTCTATTGTTCCCATCACCGATCCACCGTCAGTATGGACGATCTTCTCTTTATCACGATCTTCTCTTTATCATATTCTTCTCCTTTTCTTCTTCTTCTCTTCTTCTTGTTGTTGTTATTTTACCAAAAGAAAGCACTGGCCGAATTAGAGCCGGTGCCGCCAAGGCTGTAGTCCGGTCATCGCTTTTGTTTTTTTGTTATTTTTGTCATTTTCTTATCATTTTTTCACACTAGTTTCTTTTGTTGCAGCAGCAACCAAAAATTTTGTCCCCGTTCAGTCGCCATCATATTCACCGATCTATTTCTCTTCTGCCGTTTTCTATGTCAAAAAGGTATAGAGTTTGTGATTTTGTATTTTTTGATGTTTCAATTTATGATTTTGTGTTTTATAGATTTTACTAGATATCGTATATATATTATTGTTGTTATAATTTTGGATTCTTTTGATATAAACATAATATTATTATTAGGGTAATTTTTTGTTCTTGGTTTTTGAAGTTGTTTTAACGGTTAAAGTTATAATATATATTTTTTATGTTTTGCATGTAGAAAATATGTGTATATATTTTTAGATTTGCATGTTTTTTGACTCATTATGTATAGTGTTAATTTGATTGGTTTTTAATGTCATTTCTTGGAGCTCAACTTAATCTCTCTAAGCCACTATCGTGATTGGCTTAAGGTCTCATTTTTCATTTTCTTTTGAGAATCTTAGTTCTTTTGAATTTTCAATTGTGATTGCTTGATGTTTTGGTTAATTCAATTATTCGATATATGGAAGTGTAGTATGGTTATTTCATTTATTCGATATTTTAGTTTATCATTTTATTTTAGTTCTAAGTGATTTATTGTGGTTGCAGGCTTCGAGAGCTTTTGTTGAGCGACATGAACCATAAGATGTTTCGAGTGAGGTATTATTCTCTTTTACTCTCAACTTTAAACCGTGTGATATTATTAGCCTTTGAACTTGAGATATCTGTAAGTGATTTTTGGTGGTTAGTGTTCACGCATGATTCCTATATTCATTTGTTTATTTGACATAGTTTAGTTAAGGGTTAGTTTCTTCTTCCAAGCCAATTCTATATGGCAATTTATATATGCGAGACTATGGAAACAAATGCTTTTAGACTGATCTCTAAACTAATTGTCATTGAACTATTCATATGAGTTGAGAGAAGCCTTCCTAGTTGTATATTATGAATGATACTTGTTTCTTTTAAGCTAAGCTTCATTGTAAATATTGATATGAGTTCGAATAAGTTTTCTTGGTCATATATTCTGAGTTGATAACTGTTTTTTCTAGCAAGAGCCCTCATTTCATACTTGATCGAGGAAAAGAATTCTCTACTTAAGCGTAATAACAAGTATCAACAGGAGTTGGCAAGTCCCTAAGGTTCCACCCCGATGTAGGTCATCCAAGATAAGGTTGAAAATGCATTTAACGACCAAATTATTTCACTTAGTGGTAAATTCTCTTAATTATATTTCTAAACTTTAACATTGTTAATTTAGCTATCTAATGTTGTTTTTTTTTTATGATTTGTGTAGTTTGGAGGTCCTCTTGGAATCAAAGAGGAAAGAATTTAAGTTACAAAGTTTTATGTTGAAGAATGTTATATGATGTAATTTTAATTTCAATGGATTTGCATTAAGTTTGAGTATGATTTGCATTATATATTTTTAACATTTCTGCAAGTTGTTAGTTTTATTGTAATATTAAATGATATATTTTTTCATTTATTTTTTTAAATTAAAATATTTTCCATACCGGGCATGTCCATTATATATTTTTAACATTTCTGTAAGTTATTAGTTTTATTGCAATATTAAATTAAATATTTATTTATTTATTTATTTTTAAAATTAAAATATTTTCTACATTGGGTACATACTCAATATAGATAAAATTAACCATATCGGACCACCTCGATATGGTTAATTACCTATTCCAGGCACCGACCCGGGATGGATAAATTTATCTATACCGGATTGAAGCTCTTAATGAGAATAAATATCCATATCGGGCACCCGTCCGATATGGATAATAATATCAATATCGGGTACGTGCCCAGTACAGATATTGAAAATGTCACGGGACGACCCATGGGTCAACCTGTGACATTAACATATCCATATCGGGTCCCCCTTGGTATGTATATAAATTATCCATACTGGATGCTTGCCCAATATGGATATTGTCGGTAGCAACCACACTAGGCAGGCTGCCCGACATAGATAATCAACCATACGGAGCAATGTCTGGTATAGTTGATCTGTTTTGTTATAGTGTATATTAAATAGGGTCGAAAGAAGTCGAATGAAAATTAAGGATTAGGAAACAGGAAAAACAAGAAAATAGGGTTAGGGATATGAAAGCCACCCCAAAGCCCCCAACCATGATTTGGGTGGGGATTGGGGATTCATTCATCCCCAGTCGATGCAATTGCTATCTCTCGCATTAATCTGTCGAGCTATGAATAAGTATATATACAATTAATTTAATGTTGTTTTATTGGGATTTATACTTCTGTAATATAATTAAGATGGGTTACGCATGTTACAATTATTAGATCATGATTAGTTTAGATGGAAGAGACTGAAACATTATAGATATTAAATTTGCACTTGTTCCCGATTGAATTGGACAAGATATAGTATACACAATATACATAGTATTAATTGAATAGGACTTCACTCTAGGAATGAATTGGATTGCGGTTGTTGAATATTCTCAAATGCAAAATGTGCTTGTAATTTCGTATGGAATACCGATTGCATCTTGACAAAAACAAACCGATTGTCGATTTTATAACAATAGAAGCTATTGGATCCCATATAAAGTCAGATGAGACATCATGAACATACGGATGTTCATGATTCACTATCACTGACATCCGATTTTGCATGGTGAAGAAATATATCCAAGAGAGCTTTCAACAGTGAAGAATTGTAGGCCATGATATTCGTGAAGTACATGTGTACTGCATTACTTTTGAAGCTATGAGACGTACAACTAGCTAGTGCCTTGATTTTAAAGGAACAAATTTGTCGACATAAATTTCAATTTTGAGATGATGCATTTTTCTTCAAAAAAAGCATGAGAACTCTTCCCCCACAAATTAAAATCTATTTGGATTTAAAAATAATTAAAATCTATTTTTAGAAAAATCTGAAATTTATTTTGAAACTTTGAAAATTCAAACAACGTGGTAGAATGATTTTGATTTTTTTTTTCTTGTATATAAGGTGATTGTACAAGAAGAGCGCACATCTTTACAAGCCGGAAACCTTGGTAGTAACATATATATGGAGTATTTGCTTTACCCTCCAACCAATCAACCGGTATTACATTTGACTAGCATTATAATTACAGGTATAAGTTGAATAATTTGTTACTATGAAAATATTTCGATTTTGTTATTCCAATTTGCCTTAAAAATTCCTGATGCAATGTCTGATGAATCATCTGAATCAATATTTTGAAACAAGTTAGAAGTTAGAACTCTAAGACGTTATCTTCTTTTATGATTCTTGCTTCCCCCACCGCGTTATATAATTATTACAAAGGCGACCCAGTAACCCCACCGGTTTAGCCGGTCACATAAAAACTTCTCAAATTGTGAGCAGAATATATAGCTTCTCAAAAAGACATCCAAAACTGTCAAAATACCAAGTAATTAAGAAAATTAATTAAGATGATTGTAGTGGCTTCTTACTTCAAAACATAAACTCAAACCTGAATTAAATAGGTATGATCTTTTGGATATATACACCTCTTCTTGCCTCGGAGCTGGATAGTCCATTCCTTTCATCGGTCTCTTTGCCATGATCCATCAACATCTATGCAACTTTATTTTTGCAAAAAAGGTGACAAAAAGCATTACGCCATCAGTGGGACGAAACTGCTACTCACTTTCTTTCTTTTTAATTGACAACAGTGAAACACAATTATCTTTAATTAGTTAAATAATTAAAGGTGACAAATAGCAAGGCACAGAGCTGGACAAACACTGCTGCGCCACACGCACCGCACAAGCTGTTTCTATTATATAATAGTTGCTTTTGCTAACTGTCATTGTTCAATATTTTAAAATTACAAAGAATTAATGTTGGAATAAATCGTGGGCAATAATTTTTGAAAATTTAATAACTGATATCTAGGAAATAGTTTAGCCGGCAAATGTGTTATAAGAATATTCTATAGATATTCCTTAAGCAATACTTTTCCAAAAAAGTGGTTATTCTTTAATAGAAGATATTAATATTGTATATTTACCCATACTTTAAGTAATTATTGTACTATTCTGACAGTAGATCTCTCACTCCACTGATGTTGTAGCACTAAATCTTGTTAGATCTATTAAGACATTATGCCCCGAACTTGAATATCTATTCTTAAAAAATTCATTATTTTCACAATATAATAAAAAAAAAAATTACACACATAAGTATTATTAAAACATAGAAGAAAAAAGAGAATTTTGTAACATGAACACGTGGAGAGTGTGGTTTCTACCGTATATCAAAGTATAGATTAGTATTACCATTAAAATAGCGAAAGATGCAAAGAAAATGAAAATGAAAATGAAAATGTAAAGCGAAAAAAGATGTGGCCAACAAAATATGGTCGCCGCATATACCATGGAAGATGCGATCACAGCAAACCCTTGGGAGAAGTCACCCCACTTTTATAAACCCACCCTCTCTCTCTTTCTTAGTCATCTCCATCCACCAACTATGTATCTCCCTTTTGTACGGACAAGCAACTCCAGAGAGAGAGAGAGAGCTTAGTAGCCATTGATTAATTACTCTTAGTCACCGCCGCTGCAGCCGGCCGGCATGCCTACTAGACTCATCACCCACCATGGCGTTAGTGGGGCCTTCTGGGGTGGCGGAGGCGGTTGGTTGAATATATATGATCATGACGTTTTGGATGTCTTCCGTCCACAGGGCAACTTCAATCCTTTGGCAATTTTTTTTTTCCACATATATAGTGTGTATGTGAAATCTATCTCTTGGAGTCATATGTGGTAGTTAATTAAACCGTGGCCAACTAGCAACTCTGTGCACCGTGACTGTAAGATAGATTATGTCTGTTTTATGTAGTTTAATTTGTTTTCTTTATAATTCTCTTTATATGTAGTATGAAAAATAAATCAGTTGTATGCAGGCAGCTGGCTTTATAATGTTGTTTTGAGCTGGGTTTCTGATTACGATATATTTGTATTAGTACTACCCTTGAATAATATGTAGTATGAAATAAATCAGTTGTATGCAGGCAGCTGGCTTTATAATGTTGTTTTGAGCTGGGTTTCTGATTACGATATATTTGTATTAGTACTACCCTTGAATAATATGTAGTATGAAATAAATCAGTTGTATGCAGGCAGCTGGCTTTATAATGTTGTTTTGAGCTGGGTCTCTGATTACGATATATTTGTATTAGTACTACCCTTGAATAATATGTAGTATGAAATAAATCAGTTGTATGCAGGCAGCTGGCTTTATAATGTTGTTTTGAGCTGGGTTTCTGATTACGATATATTTGTATTAGTACTACCCTTGAATAATATGTAGTATGAAATAAATCAGTTGTATGCAGGCAGCTGGCTTTATAATGTTGTTTTGAGCTGGGTCTCTGATTACGATATATTTGTATTAGTACTACCCTTGAATAATATGTAGTATGAAATAAATCAGTTGTATGCAGGCAGCTAGCTTTATAATGTTGTTTTGAGCTGGGTTTCTGATTACGATATATTTGTATTAGTACTACCCTTGAATGTATCAGAATCAGTTGGCATGCACTAATTGTCAGGGACTAGAGCAATGTTAATTATTGAATGTTGTTCAGCAGCTTTGCATTAATTAATTGAATTGTAGGTAGTCATTTAATTTTTTTCTCTAATTTTATCGCTATATTTCTATTTGCTTGGATTGTCTTTGTTCTTGCGAAAGATGGGATGAGATGAGCTGAATAAAGCAAGTAACATGACTCGTTAGAGCGTGATTATGAACTTAGAGTCTTAAACTATATTTAATTAATTAAGACAATTAAATTCATTTATTATTTGATGACATATGTGATAGGTTTGGTATCAGATTGCTTTTGTATACTAGCTTGAAGTATTGACTTAATTACGCTAACACCTATCAAACTGTTGATTAACATGTGATCAACTTATCAAACTGTTGATTAACATGTGATCATTGTCAGATTTAACCGTCCCAAAATTAATTATGTTTTTTTCATAAAGAACAAAACAAAATCAAAACTTACTTATTCCAAAAGCAGAAGTACTAAAAACGGAAAACAAAGAAAAAAAAAAAAAAGAAGAAGCAAAAAACTTCTCCTGCAAATCAAGTTTTGCTTTCTCTTGAGCCATGTCATATACCCAACTCATTCCTTCCAATCTCTTTGACGACTTCTCCTGCCTAGACACTGGCTCACTTGTGCCACCATCAACGGCTGGGGCCTAGGTGAGGCACATGCCCCTCCCCAAATATTAAAAAAATAATTAATATCTTGCATTTGTTTTTAAAATTAAAAACCTAACGGTTATATTTATTTTCACCTATTTCATGATATTTTTCTTATATATATATATAGAGAGAGACACACACACACACTCTCCACTTTTGCCCAGTAATATCTCTATGTCTTTTTTGGTACAAATTAGTGAATTGTTAAATTTTTTACTAAATTATTACATTCTTTTGATTTTTTTTTTTTTTTTTTAAATTTTTACAGCTAGACTGTAATATATTTGTAATTCGGCCAACTTCCAATTCACAAACTTTAAATTCCTTATATAAATTTTTAGCATCAAAATTGCTAATAAATTACTATGTCTCAATATTTTTTATCTCACATTTATTATTTGTACATAGTGTTGATTATATTGTTTTACTTATTTCTTAAAAATATTTTAATTACAATTTGAGTGTAATATTATCTAAGTCCATTGATTAGGTGTGCTGTTTGTTTTAATTAGATATTGTCAACGTCGGAAAATGGTTTCCTTAGTCAACGAGGTTGTTTTCGGGCTCAAACTGCAATCCACAGAAAATAAGAGAAAGAAAGGAGAAAACAGAGGCAGAGGAAGAAGAAAACGACAGAAGAAAGAAGAAAAGCACGCAAGATCTACGTGGTTCGACCAAAGGGAAGGCCTACGTCCACGGTGCCGGCTCCTGTGAGGGGCACGACAGTCACTGTAATTACTGTTCATTTTGTTACAGCTGTAGAGAGAGAAAAAAGTAGAGAGAGAGAGAGAGCCAGAAAGAACCAACCCCTTTACAATGAAAATCACCCATATTTATCGGGAGGGGGAGGAGCTACAGTAATAGTACAAATCAAATAGGAAAAGCATTAAATACATATTACAATTTCCAAAGTCTTCTGTCACAAAGTCTGAGTCGTCTGACATGGTAGGTGAGATCCCCGAAAATCGCGCTGCTAACATTCTGAGAAGAGCTTGGTGCGTGCACGTCACGCTATCCGCGAGTTGGGGCGGTTCTGGGCGAGCAGATCTAAGCGATCAAATTCGGCGAACAAGCTGACGGATAGCGATCAACGCCAGCGACAGCGGTCAGAACCAGCGCCCAGCGGATAGACTGACGGATAGCAATCAGCGCCAGTGGTCAGCGGACAGACTGACGGATAGCGATCAGCGGACAGGATCAGCGGTTACACTGTCAACGGTCAGGCTGTCAGCGAGCAGTCGGACGAGCAGATCTGGACGCCTTGTTGCCGCTGGTCGCTGTCAAAACTTTTTGGCAGCAAATGTAAACCTCAAGAACACATCCATTAAAACAACAACTTTGAGGATGCAAACAGCATCAATCGGGGAACCCCCGGTTGCCACGCTATAGAGCACGAAAATCCCTTTCCGAAAACATATTATAATAGCCAATCTAACATTTGAATACAAAGTTATGCCCGTTTCTTTGGACCAGCCACTTGGGCCCCCTGTCTGTTGAGACGATTTTAGCATGTTATCTTACTGGGCTTCTGGGCTTTTACCAGTCCATTTGCGGTAGCCTAAAAATACATATAACAGATATAAACTTTCTCGTGCAATTATTTTTCTATATCAATAAAATCAAATATACCATATTATGATATCGATTTTTCAACATTATAATTATTAGTTATAGTAAATAGTAATACTATAGAACTCAACGAAAATATATTTGATTAATTCACTAGAGATTCACATTCATCTATAGCTTATGTAATCAGTGCACTTCCTTTTTACGTTTGTAGTACGAGATTCAAGTCTCACTATATATATTTACTTGCATGCGTGTGGAGTTCTCCCTATATTGCAGATCATAACATTATTGTATTGTGTTTTATTACGAAATATGGTGTCCTTTCTTATACAAAATTTTGGATCTACCACTACCACTCAACTCATTCTACAAACTCACATGACCAAATAAACTTACTTTGAGTCCCTTTTCCCAACCACTACCACAACTTGCACCTCATTTGTTGTTTCTCTACCCTTTGCCAGTCCCCTTTTCATCCCTCCAACTTTTTGCATTCAATAAACTATACTTTTGTTAGATAATACCAATTATGTATATTTTTTATTATCTATGGGCAAGTCTTGGCCAAGTAGGAAAACCCTAAATATTTGATTTTTTAGAGTTCGTTCAGGTTCAATCGATCATCAATGATAAAGCTTGAGGCCTTCCATATATCATTTTTTCAAAAACAACTCTATGATATTAATATAGATAAAGAATCTCCTATAAAGGAGTTCTCAGCACGTTATATTAATGTCTTTTAATTAAATTTCGAAAGCATCAGATCGTTTTCATAAATAATAATGGGATATGCAAATTTAAAATTATAGGGTTTAAAAAATGATAAAACCTTAGGGGTAATTTTGCAATCCCTTTCAAAATCATGTTTAATAAAATCAATTTAGAAAAGAAATATTAGATGCAAAATAACCACTTAATTTTCATATTAATACCTGAATGAAAAATTTCTCTATATAATTTTATTAGTTGTTTGGATGTGAATTTTAAATATATCAAATGATAATAATATTAGACATTTCAATTTAAACTTGAACTTGAATTTCAATTAATGATATGGTATAATAATCTTACTAACTTATGACATATCATTTAAATTCATAGATCACATAGAAAATTGGAACTCCATATTCTTAGTCATGGTAAAAATAAAAAACCCCCCTTCGAGATATGGTTGAACTATATTAAGATTCAAGAAACAAGAAAAGTAAAGAGAGAGAGTTGAGAGAAAAACCAAAATTCTTTTCATGAGAAGCTTAAGTTTTTCTTCAATTCTTGCTAACTGAAAACTAATGAGCTAACATACATTTCATAGTTAGTTCAAATGAGTAACTAACTAGACTTAGATGTCAAGAAATAGTTGGTACACCTGTTGCAATATAATTGAACATAAAAAGATAGCTGGAACTACCTGATTGACTACTGAACATAGACTAAGTAACCTATATTTACTCCAACATCCCCCTCAAACTAGGCTTGGTGTTTATCAAGCACTAGTTTGCTTCTTAGCTATGTAAATCTGGTAATGCCTAATGGCTTAGTCAGTAGGTCTGCAATTTGATCTTCTGTTGGAATGTACCTGACATCCAACTCCTATGATTCAACTTTGTCTCTAATAAAATGCAAATCCAGCTCTATACATTTTGTTTTTAAATGGAAAATAGGATTCGTGGCACGAGAACCACCTCCTGTATTGTCACACCACAAGACAAGTAACTGACTTAGTTTGATACCTATCTCAAAAAGCAAAGCTACCAACCAAACTATTTTTGTTGTGGCATGTGCTAGAGCTCGATACTCTGTCTCACAACTTGATCTTGCAACCACATTCTGCTTCCTTGAACTCCAAGAGACAAGATTTGAGCCAAAAAATACATACCAATCTGAGGTTGATTTCCTGTCATCAATATTACTTCCCCAGTTTGCATCAGAAAGACCTTCCAACTTGCAGCAATTTTGAACCAGCTTTTTGAAACTTTAAATCTACATTCAAGGTGCTTTTGACAGATCTAAGCACTCTTTTACATGTGTGCCAATGAAGAGTGGTAGATGAAGCCAATAACTGACTTAGCATATTGACTACAAAAGATATGTCAGGTCTTGTTAAGGTTAAATACTGTAAGCTTCCTACAATGCTTCTAAATAATGATGGATCAGTAAAAGCATCCCTTCAATTTTCTGCAATTTCGTTCTTGTACCTATAGGAGTAAGACATGTAGTGCAATTTATCTTCCTTGCCTTTTTCAGTAGCTCAGCAGCATACTTACACTGAGTGAGTAATAGTCCATTTTCATTCTTACTAGCTTCAAATCCCAAAAAGTAAATTAATACACCCAAATTTTTTAAGGCAAATTGCTGGTTTAAATCATTCACAATTTGAGCAATTAAATTTATATTATTCGCTCTCAACAAGATATCATCCACATATACCAACAAAAGTATCAAACTATAACCCTTTTTATACAAAAATAAGGAAGAATCTGCTCTAGAATTCGCAAAACCCTATTGTAGAATAGTAGTTTTGAGCTTATCAGACTAAGTTGGTGGAGTTTATTTTAATCTATGAAGAGACTTGATCAATCTACACACAAAATTAGAACGAGTAGAACTTTCAAATCTTTCTGGTTGTTCCATATAAACAACTTCTTTTAACTCTCAATTTAAAAAGGCGTTGTTTATATCTAGCTGCCTTATCTCCCAATCAAAATTGATAGTCAAAGACAAAATAATTCTAATAATAGAGGAATTCATAACCGGGCTAAAGATCTCAAGTTCACACTAGCAATTTGATGATACCCTTTAACAACTAGCCTTACCTTATATCATCGTATTAAACCATCAACATTTTCCTTTACTCTAAATATCTGCTTACATCCTACAGGACTCATATCAACTGTCCTAGGTACTAGTTCCCAAGTTTGATTTTGAATTAAGGCCTTATACTCATCTATCATTGTTTTTTTCCACTCAGGGTATTGCATAGCCTTACTCACACTTAGTGGCTTACTATGAACAAAAGTTGCAACATGTAATGCTAATGCATGAGTATTTGTGCATGCATGTGCCTTGGATTTAGTGATCATGGGATGAAGTGATTTAGTATGAGAATGATGGTTAGTGAGATCAATGCAGAAAAGAATTGATGTAGGTGAGTTTGAAAAATAGTATGGGCTGAAATGGCAATTCTGATCTTGTGAAATTATTTGAGATTTATCACTTGCAAGGGATCTGCTAATACCATCTAACTGACTTGATGAATTGACAGAGGAAACATTGTTAAGAATTGAAAGAAGTAAACTAGATGAGCACTTAGATGATGTATGAGAAGGCTTTAAAAACAACGAAACATATGAAAAATCCTTCTCATTAAAAATTACATCTCTAGAGATATAGATTCTGCTTGTTGGATGTAGACATCTATAACCTTTATGAGCATCATTATAGCCAAGAAAAAGACACTTAGATGAATGAAAATCAAGCTTGTGTTTGCTATAGGATCTTAAGAGTGAAAAACATGCACAACCAAATACTTTTAGATAGTTGTAATTTAGTTTTTGTAGAAAAGGCTTTTGATATGGTGATATGTAGTCTAGAATTAGAGTGACGAGTCTATTGATGATATAGATAGCTATGTGGAATGCTTCCCACAAGAAGGATAGGGGCATTTTCGCTTGAGCAAGTAAAGTTAGACCCACTTCAACAATATGTCTATGCTTCATTTCAGGAAGACCATTTTGTTGATGAATGTAAGGATAAGGATGCCTAAAACCAATTCCATTTTCAGCAAAATAACTAGCCAAAGACTTAAACCCACCACTCTAATCACTTTATACTACTTTGATTTTTCTGTCAAGAGCTAGTTTAACATGTTTTCTAAAACTATGAAAAGTGTCCTTTACTTGAGCTTTAGAAGAAAGTGGATAAATCCAAGGATATCTAGTAAAAACATTAATGAAATGGACATAATATCTATGGCCTTGATTAGAGGCGTATGAAGAAGGTCTCCAAACATCAATGAATGTTAGTTCCGAAGGAGCAGTAAAGATTGTTTTGGATTTCACATAAGGTAGTTGATGTGATTTTCCACAAATACAAGCATCATGAAAATCTAAAGAAGTTAACACTGTACATGATTTGCTTATAGCTTTTAAGATTTGTTTTAAGATAGGAAAGGATGGATGCCTAAGTTTAGTATGCCATAGAAACCTATCAGATGAAACTTCAGTAGAAAACACATGATAAACTTTTATTGAACTATCAACATTAGTAGCAGAATTCAAGATACAGGCATTCTTGCTAGTAGGTTCAACATAATTATTTATCAAACATGAACCTGAACTTGTGAAATTTAAAGGAAAAGCATTCGAAGTATAACTTTTTGACAAAGTAGGATCATAACTACTTGACAAGCAATTTTTAGAATTTGAAGAACATTTAGATGACAGAAAAACAAACAATTTGGATGGCTTAAGTTGTGACTTAGCAGCTGTGAGATCCAGTTAGTATAGTCCATTTGTCAACTTCCCTTGCAATAGAGTAATCCTTGAACTCTTGTCCTTGATAGTACAAGAATTTGAGTCAAATTCCATAATAACATCATTGTCTTTTGTGAATTGGGAAATACTCAATAAATTTTTTATTATACCAGACACATGCAGAATGTTATTAAAAAATAAGGTAGTTTGTGGTGAGGTGTGTGGCAAAGTGGATAATGAACCAATGTGTGAAATGTCAAGTTTAGAGCCATTACTTGTTGCAACTTTCTCATGTTCTTTGTAATCCACTTTGTGAGTTAAGTTTTGAGAATCAATAGTAATATGGTTGCTTGCACCATTGTCAATATACCATGATGAGTCTAAAATTGTGCTTGGAGAGGCAATGAGAGCATTTGGAAAGTTTTGAAGGTTATAATACTATGCACTGCTAGTATGTGAACCAGTTGTTTGCTGAGCTTCCAATCCACTAGATATTTGATGAGTATAGGCTTGAAAATTCACTTGAAATTGTGCCTACCCTGAGCTCTAAAACTGACCTCCTTTGAATTGAACATTTTGCAAGTTCAAACCTTGAAAAGACTGGTCAAACCTCTTATAACGTGAGGAAACAACATGTCCAATTCTACCATATAGTTGACATATCACCTTTGGACTATTACTACCTCCAGTTCTGCCCTGACCTCTACCTCTAAAACGTCCTTTTGAAAAACCTCCTTGAAAACCATTATTGTGAGCATAATGAGCTGAAGCATGAGATAGGTCTAAAGTAGTTGTGGTATTGTGTTGAGCTAACCTATTTTCATAGCTCATAAGCTAAAATTGTACCTCTTGTAGAGTCACAACATCCTATCTAGAAGTGAGGTTTACTATGACTAGATCGAATTCGAGACTAAGACCACCAAGCACATATGGGATTAAATCCTCATTAGACAAGGGTTGCCCAGCAATAGCTAATTTCTTACTAAGAGTCTTAATTTTCAATACATATTCATCAATACTTAATGACTCTTTCCTAGTGATTTACATTTCAGCTTTAAGTTGTAAGATTCTAGCCTTAGACTGCTGAGTATAAAGGGTTTCTAAAGTGTGCCAAACCTCAAAGAAAGTTGCACAATGAGTAACTTACCTAAATAGTAGCTCAGTTAAGGTTGAGAGCAACCAACACACAAGTAGCTGATCAGTCTTTTTTTAGACCAAAAACTCCTAATTTAACACTTTTTTCTCCTCATCAACATACTTAGAAGGAATTTCTTAGGATTTAGAACATAGTCTTCCAAATCAAATGCTTTAATCGTAGGCAAAATTTGATGTTTTCAAAAATTATAGTTGTTTTGGTTAAGCTTGATTGGCAGCTTAAAATTTAAGTTCAAAGCAAGTTGATTCACCTAGTTTTTGTGAGCTTGAAAGCTTGAACGATCCATATAGAATGACTCTGAGTCCCCTTCTTCACCTTGAGAACCCAAATGCACCATGACTAGACTAGTTCTATTAAGAATGAAACCACTTCACACACTTTTAGACACTACAACTCTTTTTGATACTATATTAACCAATAAAAGGAAAATTTTTCATCAACTTTCAACGCCACAATCACACAATCACCATTTCATCATCTTGCAAGCCCTAGAAACCAAAAAAATTCGCCAATAGCCAGAACGGCCCTGAAAGAAATCCCAAGATTCAATTGAAGAATCGATGACTACAAGTAGCTGTATCAAACAAAAAACAGAAAAATCAAAATTTCACGATGGTCTTGTTAACACCCATGGAGCTCTGATACCATATTAAGATTAAAGAAACAAGAAGAGTAAAGAGAGAGAGTTGGGAGAAAAACCAGAAATCTTTTCATGAGAAGCTTAGTTTTTCTTCAATTCTTGCTAATTGAAAACTAATGAGCTAACATACATTTTATAGTTAGTTCAAGTGAGTAACTAACTAAACTTACATGTCAAGAAAACACCTGTTGCAATATAATTGAACATAAAGAGATAGCTGGAACTACCTGATTAGCTACTGACCACAGACTAAGTAACTTATATTTACTCCTGATTAGCTAAGAAACCACATCTTAATATATATACATATATATATATATATATTGTGAGTAATAATATATCTATTTCACAAAACGTTTTTTATTTGTGAAAGAGTCCCTTTCACAAAATCTGATATAGTAAAAGTTATTAAATTTCATATCTCAAATTCTGTTTAGTGGATTTACTCATTAATTCGATATCCCAACGTGTTAATTGTTAAAAAAACAAAAACAATTTTTATACAGACTGTTACGGTTTCTACTTCTATCGTGGGCCGTAGCCCATATTCTCATCTTAACATATTCCCAAGCAAATCAAGTAAATTCATTAAAGTTCATATCTCAGATTTTGTTTGGCAGATATACTCATTAATTTTGATAACCCAATATATTAATTGTCATACCTCTATCAAGATTCAAGAGTTGACTGAGAGGTTCATGTTCTCTACTTTACCAGCGGTTCTCATTATTAAATATATATTTAATTATTATCTCATTGACATACATGTATTGCCATAACAAAATTTTTGTATTGAAAATCAAATATATGGTTCTTAATTTGATTAACGACTAAACAATAAATTTTTTGAGTAGTTAGTTTCCTTCCATATATATATATATATATATAACAGCTTTAAGGTTGGCACCATTTGTAAAATACACGTTATTAATTGCATAAGGTTGGAAAAATTATATTGGGACCTCTCCCTCACCTTTCTATACATGAATTTCAAGTATTCTCTAGTTCCGCTGTGAGTTGATTTGGAATTTAAAATGTTTTACAACTCTTACTTAAGGTTTAAAATGTTTTTAATTCTTGAACAAATCTACACCCACAACTAAAGTTGACAAAAACTTAATAGATATAACGTATTAATTGTAGGAAGGGAAGGAATAAATATAAAATTACTCATAACCTACAAACTAATATATATATCTATATATTAGAAAAACGTATATTTAAATCTTTTGGCGTGTACTTTAATGATGATTAATATTCAATCAACTATATTTCTGTTAAATATTTTTAATAATGTACAATTGGTTATCGGCGAGGACAAGAAATTATTATAAATGATATTCAACTATAACACTATAAAAAAGGGGGTCCGATTCGTGACAACAAATGTAATGGTCCAAAGTAAGAAGTGATTTTATTTCGCCATTATACTATACGTAGAAACCTTAATGAGCAATATTGGTAGATTGTCCAAATAATTAATCCAAATAATTCATACCTAAATCGTTTGGCATGTAGGTTGTCTCTAAGACTTTATCTACCACATAATCTCATAATTAATTTAATGGTTACAATTCATTGACATGACATTTGAACAAATAATTTGATAATTTGGTAAGCCAGCATTGTTCAACCTTAAATTTTGTCAAAATATGGTATAAGAGTATTTCACTACATCTTTTTTTGTTGTACATGGAAATCTTATCCTGTCTGTTGACCGCATGCGGATTTAAAAATTCAAATAATAGTGTACGTGTGACATGCCTCATGCTGTGTTGTCAGTTGTCACGTGATATACGAGCTGTTACCTGTATGCCCACTTAGCTATATAAATCCATCGTGCAGACTGTCATTTACGTATTAAAAAAGAGTGAAAATGGTGGCTAATGATGAGCCGAGCCTGTTTGATCATGTGGTGTATTGCACACTTCTGTACCATGATGTTGAATGGAGACAAGAGTTGGTTGATCTTAAGGTGGCTCTACTTGAACCTGCAGAGCCCCCAATATTACCACTAGCACCGCCAGAACTACCAGAAAGAGAAGGACTACTGCCACCACCACCACCACCGGTAGCCCTAACATCACCAACACCACCAATAGCCCCACCACCACCACCACCAGCAGTAGCCCTAACACCACCAACACCACTACCACCTTCATCATTATCATCAACCCAACTAAATCAACCTTCACTGCTCACACCACCTCCTCTTTCTCCAACTTTTAGGTGTGTTGATGATCAAGTTGAAAAATTTCAAAGGACTAAAAGATCAAGGAAGGAAATTGATGGGCATCCTTCACAGTTGCCTGTTGATTGGACCATCAAAAAGAAGACTCGCAAGGATGGCCGAACGGATAAGGTACATATATATAATCAAAGTGTTTTTTTTTTTTTTTGTTTTTCACTTTGGACAACAGTAAAGCAGTAAGATCTAGGGTTTTCTATGCGATTCTTTAATTGTTATTATCATCATTATTTTATGTTAATATAATTTATGGGGCTTTAGGGTTTTATGTTAGTATAATTTATGGGGCTTTAGGGTTCTTTGACTGCAATATCTAATTCATGCAGGTGCTACATTTGATGGATTAAAATTTGCTGATTTTTGTTTTGTCCGTGAAATATTTTTTGTAATTTCTTAAAACATATTTTTGTTTTTGTTTTAATATATAATAATTAGTTTAGTCCAACTTGTGATCTTGATATATGTATTTTTTTTTTCCTTCCTTAATTTTATAATTCTTTTATTTATTTTTTCTCCTTTTTGTATGAGAGATTAGATTTAATAATACATGTTCTATTTCACAAACCTCTGAAATTAGGCATCACATGTACAAATCTAAAAATTAATCCGACAAACTTCTTTTAACTAGGATTTTGAAGATATAAAAACAGCTAGCTAGGGATATTAATAATATCAGTTGATGCACTACATAACCAGAGAGAGTGGATAGATAGGACAAAAGAAATCCAACTGGCTGCTAATAATGCACCTGCATATATATATATATATATATATATATATAAGGAAAACATCCTATCAACCCAAATTAAAAAGTGCCTTAAATAAAAGTTTCATCGAGTTCATTACCTATTATGAGAAGCAAACTAATTGAAATTAATTATGGTAGATTTTATTTCCAATTTCCTTCGAGTTCATTACCTATTATGAGAAGCAAACTAATTGAAATTAATTATGGTAGATTTTATTTCCAATTTCCTTCGAGTTCATTACCTATTATGAGAAGCAAACTAATTGAAATTAATTATGGTAGATTTTATTTCCAATTTCCTTTTTCTTATCTTTCATAAAATCCTAACAGTTAAAACTAACTAAATCAGTTAATAATCAACAAAAATAAATGGTAAAAAATAAACTTAGTGATTTTGATCCTAAATTTTGTAATGTTTCTTGTTTAGCGAACTACTTAGTAATGATATATAAAGAAAATATTCTATCAACTCAAATTAAAAGGTACCTTAAAGAAAAGTTTCATCAAGTTCATTACCTATTATGAGAAGCAAACTATTTGAAATTGATTATGGTAGATTTTATTTCTCATCTCCTTGTTCTTATATTTCGTAAAATCTGAATGGATAAAACTAACAAAATTAGTTAATAACTGACAAAAAAATTTACTGATCCTAAATTTCATAATGTTTTGCACTTAGCAAACTACGTAATAATTAATGATATTCTCTCATATTTAGGATGATATTGATTACTAAGAAAACAGGGTGATATTCTTTTGTTATGTGAAAAAAATTCTTTTTAACCGTGTCCCTAGGCAAAAACTTTGAGCATTTATATTTACATGTGAAGTAAAACCTTATGTATTAGGAAATTTTCTTAATAAATTAGATTTAACTTGTGCTCTCCTGTAAATGTATAAAAATATATTTTTCTATACTAAATGCTGATTGTTATTAGATTAATTCTGAGTCCTTTCTTTGAATATCTAATCTCTTGGTAATATGAAATGATTCATGATGCAACACGATCATATGATTGACACCAAAAAATTTTCTTTTACTACATATGCAGTACTATTACCATCCGGAAGGCGGCTATTTAAGGTCCCGAAAAGCTGTGGATGCATATCTCTCTGGGCAAGATATTAAAGTTTGCAGGGTACGTAAAATTTTAGTAGAAGAAGAAAAGAACTCATCAACACACAAAATTAACTATAATGTTTATTTGATTGATACTTTTAGTCTAGTATATTAAAGAATCAAATGTTAGTGCAACACACACACACACACACACATATACATATATACATATATATATATATATATACATATATATGCATTGTGAATTTCTCGACACATAGAGTAACAAGGAAAGTGTGAAGCATATTTGTTTCTTCTGAATGCCAATTTATTACTGTTAAAGTATTTTTTGAGTATTCGATCAGCAATGTTGATTGAATTAAGTTCTTTGCATGTAAGATTAACGTCTAAGATGAGATATTATCAGAATATTCCTACTTGCAGCTTCCTATTTAAATTCTGGATCCGATACCCTTCATGTCATTATCTCCAAAAACAATCTGTTATTACATGAAATCTAACTTTAGTGTATGCAATTGTATTAGTTTATGTTCATGGTGGTGTTGCAGGAAAGAAAAGGAAAGGGGAAGAAAAAGGTGGAGTAGCAATGGAGTTTCCATCTCATGGATAAAATAAAAAGGGGGAGAACATTTCCAACCTAATAAATTTTCTCTGAATCTTAATTAAATTAGTAGTTATTTTATAATACATGTGTTACATGTATTTATTTTAAAGACATTGTTTCCACCTCTAGAGTTGTACTCATTTGAATTTCTAAATTCAGTTTTCAGTTGTCAGACATCATGGTTTTGAACCTTTTTTGTTTTTTTCATTTTTTTCCTTTATCAAATACATGCAACTTTCTTTTATGCGTATAACAATGATATAGCTAGTTGTGTTAACTTGATTGTGTTTGATTGATGTAATTAGCTAACTTCTGCTGAGGCTCCTTATGCCAAAAAAAAAAAAAAGAAAACATCAATGCCAAATGCTGCCGAGATTTCAGGAGCTATTAACTTAATCATGCTAAACCTAGGACAAGAAGCTTTAATTTGGTTTCATAATTTAGATAACTAATTGTATAATATATTAGTCTTCAGAGAGAACTAGATAATAGACTATACAATTTCAACGATTAGTTGGACAATCTTTTATTGGTACAAAAATACATTATAAACATCTATAGCTGAAAACGCAACCCACTGAACCTAAGGCAGATAAGTATAATCCCTCTATTTAGTTTGCTTAAGCCTGCAATGGATAAATCACTAAGCATATCAAATTGATCCAACTCCAACCCAAAACCATGAAACATATGACAATTTAATTTTCCCAACAGCTATGAAATCCAATTCAACCAATAGTAACAGATTTTAGACTCCGAAATCTTCTTTTACTAACCAATAAAGTAGTCAAACTCTTATTTTAATATTAGTTCTATCGTAATTACGTACCACCAATCTAGTAGCATACTCAACATTATTGTCACTCTCCCTTCAAATTCATGTGCAGTGTACATGAATATCTGATAATGCAATCTTACGTAGTCAAATACCTGCAAGAGGCCCACGCTATCAACAACCCATTCCAATATTACACGATCTGTGAGCATGCCATAGGTCGGATGAGATTAAATATTTTGAATAAATAACTCTTATACAACATAAAATAATTTATCATCTAATTATACAGTATAAACTATTCTTTTTAACTACTTTTGAGTAGTTAGTTTCTTTCTATATACCGGTATATTACAATTGCAAGGCTGAAAACTTTCGTAAATACATGTTATTACTTCCATAAAGTTAGCAAATTTCTGTACGGTAACCTCCGCCTAAACCTTCTATGCACTTGATAATATTTTAAATATTAGAATTAAATAGACAAATATTTTTAAAAATTAAAAGCAATCGGTAGAGACAAAGGATATCCACCGTCTCCCATGGAAGGAGCCAGCGGCCTCCTTACCCGAAAAAAGTTATGTCTTATTTTAATAATTTTTTTGTAAAATGAATGTTTTATTTTAGGGAAAAATCTAAAAAAACCCTAAAATAAAAAATAATGTCAGTTTACCCCAATTTTTAAAAATATTAGTAAAAAAACCCCAACCATCAATCCAAAAATGGTTTCCATCCAATTTATTGGTGGTTTTGTGACAAAACCATGAAAAGACCAAAATGCCATTGATTATAATAATATTTACTTGTTATATTTACTTATTAATTAATAAAAATCATAAAAAATATAATAATTAATTACATTTATAATTATTAAAAAAATAGAAATGAGATACCAGTTGTGATCTCCACCGTCCATCAATCTTGATGGACGGTGGAGATCACAACTGGTATCTCCACATTTAAAAAAAAAAAAAAGAAGAAAAAATTGGAGTTCATCATTATCACTGTCTACAAACTAACACTGTCAACATTCATCAATCAAACCAAAACATCAACACAACCGAAACCAAAACCATCAACATTGTTCACCAGAATCTTCAAACAAATTCAAGCTCCACCAGAATCAAATTAAAAAAGAAAAAAAAAATCTAACATAAACACAAACAAAAACAAATTCAAGCAAACACGAAGAAGGGGAAGAGGAAAAAAAAAAAGGGGGCGTGACTTCTCCGACGTTGACGAGGTGGACTCGTCCTATGGTATCACGCAGTCGACGCGTATGAGAATGTTCTCCACCTGGTCGACATGCGACTGCAATCAACGATAGATGACGCAGTACCGGTCCGAGGCTTTGACGTCGACGATCTCGTTGAAAAGGAAGAGAAGGAGTCTGGTAGGTGGTCGAAGTGGTCCATTCATTCCATCAACTGAGAGGACGTCGACGATCTTGTTGAAGACAAAGACGAGGAGGAAGATTCTCACGCTCAGATCTAGCAAAAGAGAGAAGGAGCAGTGAGAAGGAAGAGAGAGAAGTAGAAAACAGAGAGATGGAGATTACGGTGGAGAGGGATTGGAGTGGGATTTGTAGGATCACGTAGTCGACGCGTACGAGGATGTTTTCCATCTGGATGACGTGCGACTGGGATCAACGGCAGAAGACGCAGCATCGGCCCGAGGCTTTAACGTTGACGATCTCGTTGAAGACGAGGAGAAAGAGTCTAGTAAGTGGTCGAAGTGGTCCATCGTTCCATCAATTGAGATCTGGCAAGAGAGAACCTCAGATCTGGCAAGAGAGAGAAGGGGCGGTGTGAAGGAAGAGAGGGAAGTCAAAGATAGAGAGATGGAGATTACGGTGGAGAGGGATTGGGGTGGGATTAGTTTTTTTTTTTCTATTTAAAGTCTCAATACATTGACTATTTTACCCTTATACCTAACGGATTTGTCAACTTATGGACGGAAATCATCAACCCATTAACGGTTGGGTTTTTTTGGCTAATATTTTTAAAACTAGGGGTGGTTTGACATTATTTTTAAAACTAGGGGGTAAAATAATAATAACCCTTTATTTTATAAATAAATTTGTAAATTTTGTATGTTTTATTTTATAAATAATTCTTTAAATTTTATAATTATGAGAGGGAATTTTCATAAGAATTGTGTTCAAATCCATTTACTTGTTTCAATTGTAAATAAAAATCAAAATTTTCTATATGTTTTTTTAAAATGTTTGTGTACTTTTTCAGATTTTATATCACTTGAAAAATAAATAAAACCTCTTAATTGTATTTTACGAATCCTTTTTACACTCCAGCTATGTAAAATAAACAAGCCCTTAGGTTATATGCCCCAAGATAGAGCCAAAAAACAACAAATTTTCATCTACCTAGAGGGTAATGATCTACAATTTCTTTTCAATTTATGTAAGGAATTAGATAAGTTAGATGGATGTTGATGTTCTCATTTATTTGGAGTAGTCTGTACTCTCAGTTGAATTGAATGGTATTGTCCTGGTGTTTGGATTCTTTTGCTCTTGCGTACTAGTACACCTCTACAAGAAGATAGGTATTATATGTGTCCTTGTTTTCCAAAATGAATATAGCACTTGTAGGTCAAAGGCCTTGACCCAGCAAGTTTTACAGATGCACCATCAGGCTTCACCGTACCAAATCTCACGATCATGGGATTGAAATCAATTTATTTTAATTATTGGTAATATATATTATTCTACTATAATCTCTAAAATAGTTACCAAATTTCTCTTTTCTCCTAAAGGAATATCATATCAGGAGAAAAAAAATAACTAGCACCTATACAACACCTATTGTGGAAGAGTCATTGGACTGGACTAATAGCTGTTTTAAGTTTTAATATCATCTATTATTGGATTGGGACAAAAAAACCACGATATAAAAGTCACCTTTTAGGGTGAAAGCAACTGTAGCAGTAGTAATAGTAGAGAGAAAGAGCGGGAGAGAAGGAGAAGACAATCACCAATAAGCAATATCAATGACAATGACCACCACCAGCATGATAAAGATGGTGGCGACAACGACGGTATATTCGGTTTTTAGAGTGACTTTTAAAGGTAGAGCCACGACATAGAAAGAGAAAAAGGGAGAGAAGGAGAAGACAAACGTTGATAAGCAATAGTGATGACAACGATGGTGTACGACTGTGACGGTGTACGACTGTGACGGTGGAAGAGAACCAAGAATCATAAACCCTAATGTCTTTTTGTTGTTAAGTTTGATTGGAATTTCTCATCCTAATGGCATTCTATGTTTGGATTTTGAGTTTAAATAAGGTTTTTGGATGATTTAAAATTATTAGTTCAGTGACATCTTCATAAGAGAAACTAGCTTTGGTACTTTTTTTCCCTCATTTCCACTATCATTTATTAAGAGAAACTAAAAGTAATTGATAAAATTTTCCATACTGTTTTTTAATAATATTAAAAGTCTGTTTATAAATAATTTATTTTACTCATAAATTCATTTAATCTAATCCCTATTTAGTTCAATACTATACACAATTCAACCCTGTCCAATTAGACAATACCAAACAAGATTATACTTAGACATGTATAGAATTGTATTACATTGAATACCATATAGTTCTAGGTTATTTCTTTTCAGGTACTCAAGATGACTTTGCTGAATTTGCTGGCAAGATTTCACCAAAAACTATGAGGAGAGTTTTAATGTTCTTTTAGAGGAAATAATGTTTATAGTGCATGATTTTCTCTAGTATGTACGCCGGATTGCATAGTTTAAGAAACTGCCATCATGATCTGTGTGAGCTTTAATTAAATTTCTATTATCAAGAATCTTTATGGCATATATTATTGTAGAAAACTTGTTAGCGTAAGCATATAAAGTAAATTTACCAAAGTTCATATCTCAGATTTATTTGGCTAACATATTAATTAATGTACTCAATAATTTTGATATTCTAACATATTAAATGTGAAAGTAGTTATTTATTGATTACATGACTAGATATCTAGGCTAATTAAATAATAACAAATCTTAATAAATCCTAATATACCTCTAACGAGTTTATTGTCAGCTATGAAAAAACATTAAATTAAATTCATAACTAAGGTTGACAAATTACAGAATACATAAAAAGAAGTATTTATCGTTCTCTCCACATGGCTAAAGGAAAGAGAAAAATATATAACTACTCATGCTATCATATACTGCCTCTAAATATAAAGAATGTGAGTGTGCTAATATATATATATATTTTTTTTCAGTTTGGCTACTTCACTCAATCATTAACCTTACCTCTCAATTTGAGCTATTGGAGTGGTTGTAAATGTAGTTATTGAAGTCAATCCAAGGACTTCAATTGAGGGGTAAGATTAATGGTTGGTTAAGATAACTTATATCTTTTTTGTAATGTACTTTAATTATGATTTGTATTCAATAATGTATAAAATGGTGACTCTAATTTCTGCTGGTAGTTATGTTAGTGGACAGTTAGCGAGGGAGTTATATAAAGCTAGAGTTGGTTACAATACAGAAACTACAGCTCTTCTATTGGTTATCAGTTATTGTTTAGTAACCATTGCTACTGAATGAACTCCTATTGGCTGGTTGTTAAGATCATATATGTTGGATCGAAATTCTCACTAAAACAAAAATAAAACTTTTACAACACTCAAAACTTCACAATACAAAGCTTTGCTTTGTTTCTCACACACTCACTAGAAGCTTTGCTTCTCTTCTTATGTTTTCTTCTTCTTTGTGATGATAAAACCTCATGCAAGAGGGCCTATATATAGTGCTAGAAAATTAATCTAAACCATTCAAATTAACAAATATAAATAAATCTTAACCACACAATTTCACCAACCAAACAAATACTTTTAAATTGCATTATTGACTCACCTAACCTTACACCTAACCTTAGAAAGTTCTTCTTGATGGACTTGAGCTTGGTAATGGGTTTGCTCAAAACAAGTTTATATTTTCAACACCCCCTCTTAAACTTGTTTTACCGTGCCAAGCAAACTTCTTAATCTCGCAAAATCTTCAAACTTTAGTGGTTTGGTGAAAATATCTGCGATCTGATCCTTTGACCTTACGTATTCCATTTGCACATTTCTTTTTGCTATGCATTCTCGTATGAAGTGATAACGAGTATCGATATGTTTGCTTCTGTCATGGAACACCGGATTCTTTGCTAAGGCGATGGCTGACTTATTGTCTACATAAATCTCAGTTGGTTCTTCTTGTGGCAAGCTTAATTCCTTCAATAAATTTCTGAGCCAAATTGCATGACAAACACACGAAGTAGCAGCTACATATTCGGCTTCACAGGTGGATAGTGTGACAATCGGTTGCTTCCTTGACATCCATGTGAAAGCTGTGTTTCCCATGAAGAATGCAAACCCACTGGTGCTCTTTCTATCATCTGTATCTCCACCCCAATCGCTATCGCTATATCCAACAAGTTTGAAGTCATTTGAAATTGAATAGAACAAGCCAAAGTCAATTGTACCTTTGATATAGCGAAGGATTCTCTTAGCTGCCTTGAAATTGGTAGTTATTGGATTCTCCATATAACGACTCACCAGTCCAACTACATAAAGGATGTCAAGTCTTGTACAAGTCAAGTACCTCAAACTTCCAACCAAACTCTTAAAGAGTGTTGGATCTACTTTTTCTACTTCATCATACTTAGACAGTTTGACTCCACATTCCACCGGTGTGCTTATTGGATTGCAATCATCCAACTTGAATTTCTTAAGTATCTCCCTTGCATAGCTTTCTTGGGAGATAAAGATGCCATCTTCATTTTGCTTGACTTCGATACCAAGGTAGTATGCCATCAATCCGATGTCGGTCATCTCGAATATTCCTTAGCCATTGCTTTCTTGAATTCTTCAAAAAAACTTGGATTATTACCGGTGAAGATTAAATCATCCACATACAAACATACAATCAAAACATCTCCATCTTTGAATTTGATGTAGAGAGCATGTTCATGAGGACATTTGGTGAAGTCATTCTCTTTGAAGTATTTGTCAATCCGATTGTTCCATGCCCTTGGTGCTTGCTTCAACCCGTAAAGAGCTTTCTTAAGTTTTGGAACTTTGTCTTCGTGGCCTTTGACTTCATAGCCTGATGGTTGCTGAATGTAGACTTCTTCTTCAAGGACTCCATTTAGGAAGGGGGATTTTACATCCATCTGATGAATCTTCCACTTATGCTGAGCTACTAAAGAAATTATTAGTCTTATAGTTTCTAATCGAGTAACAGGAGCAAATACCTCATCATAGTCAATTCCAGCTTTTTGACTATAGCCTTTTGCAACAAGTCTTGCCTTGTGTTTTTCTATCTCTCCCTTAGCATTTCTCTTTATCTTGTACACCCATTTGACACCAATTGCTTTGTGTCCTTTTGGAAGTATTACGAGCTTCCAAGTATCATTCTTTTCAATGGACTTGATTTCTTCATTCATTGCATCTTTCCACTTCTTATTTTGTACAGCTTCTTCAAAGCTCACTGGTTCAGAATCAGCAAAGAGACAGAAAAGTGTGAGATTATCAGGTTGTTCAGTTACCTCATAAAAATCTTACAGGCTTCTTATACGCTCCACATCTCTTTCATTCAGAAATGATGGTGGTGAGTTTCCATTATCTGTTGAGGCTGGTGATGCTGGTGGTGTAGTGAGTTCTTGTTCTGCTTGCTCCATTCTTGGTTGCTCCTCCTTCTCTTCTTCAAAGTAGGGAAGGAAACTGTAATCTTCATCATGTGTTTTTCAATTCCATGTGCTTTCTTCATCAAATACAACATCACGGCTGATGATAGTCCTTCCATTGTTTGGATTATACATCTTGTAGCCTTTAGAATAATTATCGTACCCAATGAAGATGAACTTCTCACTTTTGTCATCAAGCTTACTTCTTCTCTCGTCTGGTACATGTACATGAGCTATGCTTCCAAATACTCTCAGGTGGGAAATACCTGGCTTCCTTCCATTCCATGCTTCTTGTGGTGTCTTTCCCAACACACTTCTTGTTGGAGATCGATTTGATAGGTATACTACGCAAGCTACGGCTTCCGCCCAAAATTCCTTCGGTAATCTTTTGCTTTTCAGCATACTTCGTGCCATATTGAGAATTGTTCTGTTCTTTCTTTCTGCAACACCGTTTTGCTGAGGGGATCTCGGAACGGTTAGAGGACGTCTGATTCCATTTGCTTCACAGAACTCTCGGAACTCTTTTGAGGTGAACTTTCCTCCTCGATCAGATCTCATTGCTTTTATCTGGTAGCCACTTTCTTTCTCCACAACAGTTTTAAATTTCTTGAATACTTCAAAGACTTCTGATTTCTGTTTCAAGAAATATACCCACGTTTTTCTTGAAAAATCATCAATGAAGAGAAGGAAATAATTACTATTACCGAGAGAACTTGGCTTGACTGGACCGCACACATCAGTATGGATGAGCTCGAGTGGTTTCTTGGCTCTTGATTCTGACTGTTTTGGGAAACCTTTTCTGAATTGCTTCCCAAGTAGACACCCTTCACAAAGTTGGTCAGGATGATTAATACAAGGTAGTCCTCTCACCATTTCCTTCTTAGACAACATTTCCAATCCTCCAAAGTTGAGATGCCCAAATCGAAGATGCCATAACCATGATGCATCTTTGTAACAAGCTTTCAAACACTTTGCAACATCATTTTGAATGTTCAACGAAAACATTCTATTTTTTGACATTTTCACTTTAGCAATTAAATTTCCTATGTCATCTCTTATAAAAAGACTACAATTTTTCATGTGAATATCATAGCCTTTTTCTAAAAGTTGACCTAAACTCAAGATGTTGTTTGTCATGTTAGGCATATAATAAACATTTGAAATCAATTGGTGACTACCATCTTTAGCACGAATAAGAATGTTACCTTTCCTTCCACCGAAATTTTAGAACTATCTCCAAACGAGACATTGCCACTCACAGATTCGTTGAGCTCTATGAACATGTTTTTTCTTCCACACATGTGGTTGCTCGCACCAGTGTCGAGATACCAAGTATTCTCTTGGTCTCCATCATTGCCTCTATGTGCTAATAACAGAATTTCTCTCTCCTCTGTTCTTACTTCCACAAAATTAGTCTTTTCTTCAATCTTGTTATTTGGAGTTCTACATTCTGAAGCATAATGTCCAAACTTCTGACAATTATAACACTGAACTTGAGATTTTTCGTACCTTATGTTCGAATTGGCTCTCCCACGACCTCTTGTTGAATTTTCTCCTCTCTCATAGCTATTGTTGGAATTGTTGTTGTTATAATTCCAACCTCGTCCACGACCACGACCTGTACCTCGTTCTCGGCCTCTTCCTCTGCCTCGACCACGTTGGTATCTCTCGTGGCTTTGGATTTCTTCCTTCTCTTTGAGTTGGGACTTGAGAAGTTGTTCATTAATACCTTGCTTCCTTTTATGCTTTTCTTCGTAAGCTTGCAACGATCCTTGAAGTTGCTCAATTGTCATGGTTGTCAAATCTTTAGTCTCTTCTATCGTCACAACGATATATTTAAATTTGGAATCCAACGAGCGGAGTATCTTCTCCATTATTCTGGTATCTTCCAGTGTCTCACCGTTTCTTTTTAATTGATTAGAAACGGTTAACACTCTTGTGAAGTAGTCAGAAATAGATTCAGATGCTTTCATATGTAATGATTCAAACTCACCTCTTAAAATCTGAAGACGAACTTTCTTCACTTGTTCAGATCCTTTGCAAAAGGTTTGTAGCTTATTCCACGCTTCTTTAACGGACTTTGCACTTGAAATTTTCTCAAAGCCATCATCATCTAATGCTTGATAGATGAGATAGAGAGCCTTTTTATCTCTCTTCCTTGAGTCTTTTAAACTATCCTTTTGAGTTTGGGATAGTGTCGACTCATCTTCTGATTCGGTGTAGCCCTTTTCTACGACCTCCCAGACATCGTGTGCTCCAAGAAGTGCTTTCATTTTGATACTCCAATTATCATAGTTGTCGTTCTTGAGTGTTGGAACTTGAAAGGATACCATACCATTAGCCATACCTTTTAATATGTTTAGAATTTCGAAATTCTGATTGCACGGATGGATTCAGAACGTCGAGAAACTTCAACTGGAACTTGAACCAAAAAATCAACTTTTGGTCAACGGTCAAAGTCAACGGTCAACTCGGTCAACGATCAAAGTCAACGGGACCTGGGTCAACGGTCAAAGTCAACGGGACCTGTTTGGCTTTTGTCAGCAGCAGCTCGGCTCGGCTTGGCTCGGCTCGGCTCAGATTCGGCTTGACTCGGCTCGGCTTGGATTAACTCAGCTCGGCTCGACTCGGCTCGGCTCGGCTCGGTCTGGCTCGGCTCGGCTCGGCTCGGTCTGTTAACCCGGTTCAACTCGTTTGAGTTGACTTAGTTTTCTGCAGCGATTTTCGAGCAGCGCGTGCGGGTGCGTGGAACCTCTGATTGGGATGATTTTTACGGCGTTGTGCTCCTCTCGTCAAGAGCTTCGATTTGGTATATTACACGACACTTAGCCGTGCTCTGATACCACTTTGTTGGATCGAAATTCTCACTAAAACAAAAATAAAACTTTTACAACACTCAAAACTTCACAATACAAAGCTTTGCTTTGTTTCTCACACACTCACTAGAAGTTTTGCTTCTCTTCTTATGTTTTCTTCTTCTTTGTAATGATAAAACCTCATGCAAGAGGGCCTATATATAGTGCTAGAAAATTAATCTAAACCATTCAAATTAACAAATACAAATAAATCCTAACCACACAATTTCACCAACCAAACAAATACTTTTAAATTGCATTATTGACTCACCTAACCTTACACCTAACCTTAGAAGGTTCTTCTTGATGGACTTGGGCTTGGTAATGGGCTTGCTCAAAACAAGTTTATATTTTCAACAATATAGTGTATAAGTTTCATATGATATTTTGCTTTGTTATTAGCTTACTCATTGTATAAGAAAATTTTACAAGAGAGTGGAACACTTGAGTGATTGTGTAAGGTTCTTGGGTTTGCTCAGGGGTTTGACGAGCATGTTAAGAGAGCTTTATACAATTTGTATTGCAGTGAGCTTGAGGGTGTAACATTGATACTTTCAAGAGTGAATTTGACTAGGAGTACTGAAAAGCTACTGCCTTGGATGTAAGACTCTCAAATTGAGAGATCTGAACCAAGTAACCTTGCTATGTTTCTTGCTTATTCTTTTCTTCTTCTTGTTTGCTAATTATTGTTGGCTTTGTATGTGTATAATTTTGGAAACAAGTGGCATCAGAGCCAGGTTTTAGGTTGGGGGCTCAAGCTTCACACATCCAGATTCAAGACTTTCAAGAACACACACTCAAATTCAAGATTATCAAGAACTTTAGAGGGAGATTCACCATCATGAAGTCTTCAAGGTTCGAAATTGACAAGTTTGATGGAAATGGTTATTTTAATATGTGGAGAAAAAAGATGAAGGTTGTGTTAGTCAAACAGAAATATGCTAAAGCTTTGGAGGGTGCAAAAGCTTTGGGAGATGAACTTACTGCTGATAAAAAGCGAGAAATCATGGAATCAACACATAGCTTGATTATTCTTAACTTGGCTGATAATGTCCATCGATAGATTGATGAAGAAGACACGGCTGCAAAAGTTTGGTTAAAGTAGGTGTCATTGTATATGACTAAAACCTTGTCGAACAAGATTTATTTGAAGGAGCTTCTTTTTGGGTTCAAGGTGACTTGACATCGTCTCTAGAAGACAAGCTGAATGACTTTAAAAAGATTGCTATCAATCTTCCTAATATTGGAAAGAAAATTAATGGTGAAAATTAAGCGGTGATCACTCTCAAGTCACTTCTAGATGGTTAAAATGATATTGTTAGTTACCATCAGACCTAAAAGTTTAAATTGATAAGAAATGACTCAACTACAGTATTTAAGACTTACTGTTAATACGTGATACGTCCCCTTATGTGTAACGTGGACAGGCAATAGATGATGAATATATGTTAAACGCTTCCTACTGTCTAACATATGTAACGAAAAAATTTTCAAATAAAGAAATGAAAAAGAGTTTGAACTAAAGACCTTCAAACTCTAATACTATGATAGTTACCATCAGACCCTAAAGTTTAAATTAACAATAAAAAGTCCAACTATGATATTTAAAACTTAAAGTTAACACGTGACAAATATCAATGCTACCATTAAATATGGTATGGAGTCTTTGACTCTTGATGATGTCTTAAGAGCTCTTCATTCTAGAGATCTTGAGATCAAGTCAGAAAATTAAAGGGGTACTATCTGTCTCCAAAGTTGATTCACTTGATGAATGGGTATGGATTCCGGGTGTACATTTCGTATGACACCAAGAAGAGACATGTTTTCCGATTTCAAAGTGACACAAGGTGGTAAAGTTTTGATGTGGGATGACAACAGTACTTGTGAAATCTCTGGCATAGGTACCAAGACTAAGGTCAAATATGTGGGATGGTTCTATTAGGATCTTGGATAAGGTCAAATATGTTCCAAGACTAAGGAGATATCTGATATCATTTGGTATGTTAGATTTGAATGGCTGTACTTATAAGTTAGAACAAGGTATTCTAAGGTCATAAAGGGAGCTATGGTTGTTTTGAAATGGAAGCTAAAGCATGGTTTATACATACTACAAGGGAGATCAGCAATGGTTGAGAGTATACGTAGTTGCTATTTCATAAAGTGAAGACCATGTATACGAAGTTATGGCACAAGTGGCTTGGCCACATTAGTATCAAGGGTCTCCAAGAACTTTGTAAACAGGGAATTTTGAACTCAAACAGCATCAGTGACATGGATCTATGTGAGAATTGTGTTCTCTAGAAGTCACATAAGTTGCAATTTGCTACCGCTTCCGCATACTACAAAAAGAAATATTCTTGTGTACATTCATTTTGATTTTTGGGGCTCTCCACAAGTACCTTTATCTTAGGGCTCTCTCATAAGTTCTCAATATTTTATACATGCTACAAGGAAGAGTGCAACTCTTGAGTGATTGTGTGAGGTTCTTAGGTTTGCTCAGGGGTTTGATGAGTGTTATTGTTGGCTTTGTGCGTGTATAATTTTGGAAACAACAAAAAAACTATAGTTCTGTTAGATATTATTAATAAATTAAGTATACTTGGCTATTTGACGAAGGTAAAAAAATCAATATAAATAATCTCCAAATATAATAACATAATTTTTTTTTTTTTTTAATACTTGGAAAGAGGGTCAATGGCTATATTTGGAACCTCATTGTGAATCATAAATATGTAATCATCCAAATATGGTATAATATTAATTTATTTTATTACTATTGGATTTTATATAAAAAACTTAAAGAGAAATATTGTAGATTGTTCAAATAATATATCTAAATTTATGTTCAAATTATCTACTATATGAGTTATCACTTACGCATTATATACCATATAATCTCAAAATTAATGTAATGGTTAATTATAATTCACATGATATATTAATTGAGCACCTAATTTGGCAGTCTTAACATTTTTCAACCTTAATTTAGTCCAAATATGGTATGAAAGTGATTTCATTAATACATCTTTTTTAGATTTAACGTGGAAATCTTATCTTGGCTGTTGACCACATGCGGATTTTAGAAAACATATAATAGTGTCGGGCATGCCTCATGGTGTGTTGTCTCGTGATAGAGGCGTTGCCTGTTTACCTATTTAGCAATACAAACTTATTGTACTCACTATCTTATATGTATAGAAAAAAAGAGTGAAAATGGTGCCTATTAATGAGTGCCTGGGTGATGTGGTGTATTGCACACCTTTATATTATGATGTTGAATGGAGACAGGAATTCGTGGACCTTAAGCTGGCCTTGCTTATACCAGAACCCCCAGTGTTACCGCTAGCACCGCTAGAACTACCAGGAGAAGCACCACCACCACCACCAATAGCCCCAACACCAACACTACCACCACCACCACCACCACCACCACCAGCAGTAGCCCCAACACCACCACCAACGGCCGCAACACCACCATCACCAATTGCCCCAACATCAACACCACCACCATTACCACCAGTGGACCCAACACAACCACCACCATCATCATCAACAACACTATATCAACCGCAAGTACTGCCTGCTGCGCCACCTCTACCTTCTCCAACTTTTAGGTCTGCTGATGATCAAGCTGAAAGGACCAAAAGATCAAGAAATGAAATTGATGGTGTTCCTTTGCCCATTAATTGGACCATCAAGAAGAAGACTCGCAAAAATGGCAGTCGAACGGATATGGTACATATAATCAAAATGTCATTTACATTTGGATAAGAGTAAAGCAGTAAGATCTCTAGGGTTTTCTGTGCAAGTCTTTAATTACTATTATCATTGTAATTTATGTTAGTACAAGTTATAGGGCTTCACTGTTTTTGGATTGAAATATCTAATGCACGCATGTGCTTTAATTGACGGTTTTAATTATGCTACTTTTTTTATCCATGAAATAGTATAATTTCCTAACATATGCTTTTGTTTTTTTTTTTTTCCAGATTTTATATATATTAGATTTGTATAATTTGTGATTTTGAGACGCATTTTTTTTAATTATTTTATTATATTTTAATCTTTTTTGCTTTTTGTTTTTTGGTGAAAGAGAAGATTTAAATAACTGTTTTACAAATCCTACGAAATTAGATACCTCACATGTACAAATCTGAAAATTCATGTAATAAACCTCTTTTAACTAGGGTTTTGTAGATATTAAAGGAGCTAGAATATTGATGATATCAGTTCATGCTCTAGAAAACTAGAGAGAGAAAGAGGATAGATAAGAGAAAAGACAAACCAACAAATAATGAAGCACTTGCATGTTTAAGGGAAACCCCTAATCAACCCAAATTGAAAAATGTGTTGAAGAAAATTTTCATCATGTTCACCACCTACTATGAGGAGCACACTGCTTGAAATTAATTATCGTACTTTTACGTTTGATCCCTTGTGTTTAATATTTCGTAAAATCCTAACGGATAAAACTAACTAATTAATAGTCAACAAAAAAGGAAAATAAGAAAAGTCAAATTAAAGATCGATCGATCCTAAATTTTATAGATGTTTCTTGTTTAGCAAACTATTTAGTCATGATATTCTCTTATATATAGGATGAGATTGATTACGAAAAAAAGTGTGCATATATTGTTTTTTATCATGCAAGAAACTTCTTTTTTATCATATCCATGGACAAAAAACCTTGTGAATTTATATTTGCATATGAACTAAAATATAATGTATAATAGGAAAATTTCTTAGTAAATTTGATTTAACTCTTGCTCTTTTGTTAGTGTATCAGAATTTAGTTTTCTTAACTAAATGTTAATTGTTATAGGATCAATTTTGAGTCCTTTCTTCTAAACTCTGAACTGTTGATAACGAAAATATTCTCGATGCAACTGATCATAAGATTGACATAAAGCATTTTTCTTTACTACATATGCAGTATTATTATAGTCCACAAGGCTTTTATTTAAGGTCTCGAAAAGCCATGGAGGCATTCCTCTCTGGACAAGATGTAAAAGTGTGCAAGGTATGTAAAGATTTTAGTTGAATGATGAATGAAATCCATGGCAACAGAAGAAATTACTATAATTTTTATTTGATTGATATATACTGTTAGAGTATGTAAACTTGCAAGATTAACCTGCTGATATCAAGTACACCATGGATAACTTGAAGAAAACTGAAAACTACTCCTCCATTGAATCAAGAAAATGAAAAATATCTCACACTCGTAAAACTGACTTAAAGCTACATATATCAGAGTACATCATGTTAACTGACTTCTAACAAAACTTACAGCTGGCTGCTTCTAATAGGACCTTTTAATATCTTGCGCTGGTAAGCTATGTACACCCCTGTCTAAACATATCTCATCTCCTTAGTAAAGACACCTCAATATCACCATACTATAACATCTAACAGCCCCCCTCAAACTAGACTGGGTTTAGCCAAGACTAGTTTGCTTCGCAGCATCTGAAAACGAGCTATACTAAGAGGCTTAGTAAGGATATCAGCAACTTGATGCTCAGTAGGAGTTTCTGCTTGAGCTGAGAGAAACAAAGCTGAATGAGTAGTATTGAATGACTTTGACAGACCTTTGTGACTAGTTACTGTAAGGGTTGAAAGATCTAGCTGGTACAGACCATCCTTCACAACCCCTTGCAGCAACACTTTCTTGGTATTCTTGTCCTTAACAAAACAGAAATCAGAATCAAACTCTACACTAACTTTATTATCTTTGGTAAATTGTGATATGCTCAGTAGATTTTTAGTGATAGATGGGACACGTAGTATATTTTGCATAAGTAAAGGAGTGTGTGGGGATGAGTGTGAAGAAATTATACTAAAACCAATATGAGAGATATGAAGTTTAGCTCCATTACCTACTGCCAACTTGTCTTGCCCTTTGTAGTCACTTTTGATTGACATATTGTTGAGATCAATAGTTATATGGTTTGTTGCACCACTATCAACGAACCAAGCTTGATCATTCACAGTGTTAGAACCTGCAAAGACTACATTTTCACTTGGTGGAGTGTATGAATAGTAACTTTGTAGACCAGTATGAAGCTGTCCTGAATGGTTCTGATAAGCTTGATTACTGTTAGACTGAAAAGTATTACCCCGGTGTCCCTGAAAGTAGTTTTGCTGCCCTCGTAAAAACTGTCCAACATGAGCTTGGTACTGTCCATGCTGAGAATTACCTCATAGTGACATGGTAATACCTTGGAAATCTTTATCAAATCTCTTAAAACAAGCTGACACCAGATGTCCACCTTTTCCACATAATTGACAATATACTTTTGAACCTGTTCTATCACCAAATCTACCACCTCTTCCTCTATTCCTTGATCTTCCTCGATAACTTGAATTGCCTCTAGGATTATTCCCTGGACTACTATAAGCATAGTTTGCTGATACATGAGACATATCAAATGAGGTCATGGTATTATGATGTGCAAGTCTATTTTCAAAACTCATTAGAAGAAACTGAACTTTTTGTAAACAAATCTCTCCTGTTTTTGCAGTTATTGTTGCAACAATCGGATCAAACTCTGGTCATAATCCACCTAGAACCTGAGCTATCAAATCCTCTTTTAAAAGTTGATGACCTACAGCAGCAAGATTCTCCCCAATTAACTTCATTTTCAACACAAAATCACTCACAGACATTGATCCTTTCTTTAGACCTTGCATTTCTACCTTTAACTGTAATATTCTAGCTCTAGACTTTTGAGCAAATAACCTCTGTAGAGTAATCCAGATCTCATAAGAAGTGGTACAATGTGTGATCTGCCCAAAAATTTCCTCACTCAAAGTTGAGTACAACCAACATACCAATAGTTGATCGGTTTTCTTCCAATCAAGAAACTCTTGACTCACTACTTCATCATCCTCACTATCTTTATCACTATTGAGTTTTTTCTTAACAAATTTGGGTGGACAGGTTTTAGGGTTCAAAACAAAATTCTCCAAGTCAAAAGCACGAATTGCTAGCAGCACTTGGTGCCTCCAGAAATTGTAATTATTTTGACTCAACTTAATAGGAAGTTTGAAGTTAAGATTTGAGAAAAGAAGAGAAACCCGTGACTTAGATTGCAGAGACACTCGTTGCTCCCTTTTTCTACTTTCTCCAAGAATTGAATCATCATTGCTTGAATGAGATCCTGGCATTGTTGAGGTTGTGATTCAAAGGCTCTGATACCATGTAAACTTGCAAGATTAACCTGCTGATATCAAGTACACCATGGATAACTTGAAGAAAACTGAAAACTACTTCTCCATTGAATCAAGAAAATGAAAAATATCTCACACTCGTAAAACTGACTTAAAGCTACATATATCAGAGTACATCATGTTAACTGACTTCTAACAAAACTTACAGCTGGCTGCTTCTAATAGCACCTTTTAATATCTTGCTCTGGTAAGCTATGTACACCCCTGTCTAAACATATCTCATCTCCTTAGTAAAGACACCTCAATATCACCATACTATAACATCTAACAGAGTAGTATACAAATAAATCAATAGTCATTGTAACATATGCATATGCAACCTATATTTCTCAATACCTATTAACAAGAAAATTGAGAAGCATATTTGTTTCTTCTGAATGCTAATTGATTATGTTAATCATATGGATTTCAGTATTTGGCAATGTTGATTGAAGTTCTTTGTATGTAAAGGCTATGTCTAAGATAAGATGTTTTCAGCTTGTCTATTTGTAGCTTCCAAATTAAAATTGTGGATTCGATATGTTTCATGTCATTTTATCCAAAAACAACCTGTTGTTACATTGAATTCTAATTTAAGTGGCTATAATCGTATTTAGTTACATTCGTGGTCATGTTGTAGGAGCGAAAAGGAAAGGGCAAGAAAAAGTAGAATCGCAAAGTGGTTTCCATCTCAAGGATGCACACACAGAGAGATAGATAGATAGATAGAGAGAGAGAGGAAGAATATCATTTGCAGTCTAATAAATTTTCTTTGGATTTTAATCTATTGCATACTTAGTGTTGCATGTATCGATTGTAAAGACCTTGGAGTTCTAACTAAGTACTTGTGATCTCTCTCTCTCTTATGTTTTACATAAAGTTTTTAGATATTATGGTTTTGAAACTCTTTTTTCTAAGGTATATGCAACTTTCTCTTATAACAATGTTATGTAGTTGGTTTTTTTTTAACTTGATTGTGCTTGGATGAAGTAATTATTTGCGTCCGACACGTTGGGGTTGACCATCTCTACATATTAGGAATATCTACATGCCTAAATATCTTGCGGCATAGTATGACAAGAAATAGCATTCAATAAACCAATGAATTTTGTTAGGTCATAGCAATAACGTATTCTTGATTATTTATCGGCAAGTCTAGGCCAAGTAGATAAAATATTTACGCTTAAATTTGCCAAGTAGGCCAAGTGTCCATGCATCAATCATAATGCATTTGGTTAAGCGTTGAAGCAATAGATTAAAGATCTAGGGCTTTCTATACAAGTGCTCAATTATTTTTATATTGTAGCTCCCAAATATTTATTGGGCGGTATATAACTGTACTTATACTTATATATAATAAAAGGAATCAATTAATAATCTAAGAATCTCATATCAATACCGGCAACAATGGAATTTATATCAAATTAAGTATCCTATGTAATGAAATGAGAAAGATCACAATGCATTTAGATTCTCAATGTTATGGATGAGCCAAGTCAGACCTAAAATTTTAATACCCAACAGGGCTATAGGGCTAGATACAAGTTGACCACAAAATTTTTCTAGAGGCCCAACCTTGCGTGCAAGCCCGGTTTAGAGCTGGCTTGCTCATGCAGGCTTAGGTGGCCAGTTTAGATTGGTGTGTTTGCTGGTGGGAGTAGAAAATGAGAATGATTATATATATTTACTCTTTTTAAATTAATATGTAATGAAAAAGAAAAATATAGATCCTACGTAAATTTGAGGTTATTGAATGAGATTGTCGTTTTCCCCACCCTTCTTTGAATTCTCATTCACATTCTCTTTTAAAGATTAACAAGTCCTTTATACCCGTATTTTTTTTTCTAAATAAAAAAGACAAAGTTGGAATTAAAAATATGAGAAAAACCTATTTTATAGTTATCAATGGTGTAGTAAATAACATTTAATTATTATTAAAAAAATCATTATTGTTATTAAAAATAGTTTAATTATTATAATAAGAATACATATTTTTTTACGACAAAAAAATTATAATAATTTTCTTTCAAAAATGCTAAAGGAATACATATTTATAATTTAGGGTATTTTTGTAACTTGCACATAATTCATTCCGATTTCAAGTTAAAATAAATATCTCAAAAAAAAAAAAAATTTCCTACTATGATTTTTATAATTGGAGTAAACAACTTATTTTGATTTCAATATATCAATCAAATTTTAGATTATTCAAATTACCAATCATTTCAATTACGTGAAAGTAAACACCTCATTAGTTTTTTCTCCACATAAAATTTTTAATCTTGATCTTACCCTTTAATTCCGCTCATCAGGCTCATTGTTCTTGAAAGTCAAACCCATACAATTTCAGGGTTTTGACGAAGGCTTAACCAAGCCTTTTATTTGAAAGCCGAGCTTAGACCATCCAGCTCGATTGACACCACTAATTGAAAACACTAACAGACTCATGAGTAAGAAATTTAGAATTTGATTCCAATTGATCAGATGGTTGAAGGATTTAAACAATTGAAGTGATGACATTTCGATTCCAGTTTATGGAAATACGGATATGTAGAAGAATTTATTTATACATGTTGAAGGAGAACTAGATCAAATTAAATTGGTCAATAACATTGTCAATGGATAACTTATCACCAAGAGTAATGCTACGTCTCCTAAAAATTTATCCAAAAATTTCGTTTAAATGATATGATAAATTTATATGTAAATATTATATTAATTTTGAGATGATGTATTGATGATGTGATAATTACATATAAGTTTACCATTTCATTTGGTAATGAATTTGGATAAATTTTTAAATAATATAGCATTACCCTGTCATCAACCAGGATGCATACATCAATTAAAACCTATAATAATTAATTAATCAATCTCTCGATCTCTAATTTCAATATAAACTAAGCACTGTGACTTCTATAAATTGTGATCCCTGCGTCATAGTTAAGCTAGTTTTATAGCTGTAGTAATTATTCCCTGCACGTTATCAATTTAGAGTTGGGGCACACCAGTTTTATTTTGTAGGTGCTGTTGTCAAGATTATCCTTTCGATGGCTAATTTCTTTGATATGGGAGAGCAAGTTGGCGATATTAGTTTCGGGAAAGGGGCCATCACAAAACACAAAATCAAGTGCGCGTACATAATGCATAAAATAATTCAAAACACGATATTTTACGTGGTTCGGAGACTAATAGGATCCTATATCCACGGGTATACTAGCATATAATTCACTATCAAACCTTTGTATTTCTAGACAAACAAGGAATTCAATTCTGTATGCTTACTCGTAAAGCCGCATTATTAATTCAAGCTTTACAATCTAACAATTAAAATTAATAATCGACAAGCCCTTAACCATTTACTGCAATGGTTTGAATTCAATTACATTGATAACGATGTGGTTCCACATTATTTCTTTTTAGGTATTCAAGACGATTAAGTTATAGTTAAAGAAAAAAAAAAAGATGATTAAGCTTGTTGATCAAAAAGTTAATAATGATCATGGTTACGTTGTGGAGGAAGGAATAAACTTATATGAGACTATCTCACCGTATTACTGGTGAGACTGTTCAATGAAACAAATCTATATATATACCATTAGGATGTGATCACATTTTACCTTTTCAAGGTATATGGTAGGAGGTGGCAAAAATTTATTGGTGAGAACGTCCCACATAAAATTTTCTTGTGGATAATATATCCTAGTGATCTTCTTATTGATACGATGCCTGCACGCTTTTGTCTAGGATGTTATAGCTTACATGTATGCGGGATTATATAGTTGGAGAAATTTTTTTTTTTTTAATAGCGTCAATTGATGAATAACATTTATTTATTTTTAATTTGAACTGCATGAATAATCATTGTTAATTATTCAAGTGTGGATTTAATAATGTTTTCAACCAAAAACTAAATGATGAACTGATATTGGTCGTTGCTAAGGTAAGTATAATAATAATAATTATTATTATTATTATTATGAGTTGATTATGTCGTTATACTATTATTATTAATTAAGACGGCCGTGATAAGGCTGCAGTTTCATTTAAATGACTACTATATAACCTCATTATGATTTAGAACGTACGGCCATTTTTCTTATTCTATATATGGATTTCCTTTAATACAAAAGTTTGATTTATAATTATTGTCATGAATTTAACTGTTATTGTAGTTAAAGAGGAACACGACAAACATGTTATAATGGCAACAGTATAAATAAGTTATAATTTTAATTATTAAGAGAATCATATGAGAGATATGAATACTCTGTAGCTTTATAAAGATTGAGATATAAAAAGGGTTATTGTCCCTATTCTAAATATGATACTTCTCCTTACACAAAAATTGATTTTATAATTATTATTATGACTGACTATAATATAATATTAGAGTTAGAAAAAAGAATACCAACAAGAAATAATGAAATAAACATATACATGTAATGATTTTAAGACGGTAAGAGAATCACATTGTTAATTATCTGGACTACTTTGTAACCCCTTTTTTATTAAAATTGGAGAATTACCCATGTTCATCTCTTCTAAATATGATTTTCTTTTAAGTTGAATTTATAATTATTATGGTGAATTGATTTTATCCTCATATTATGGTTAAAAAAGAATAGTACAAATAAGCTATAATAGAAGAAGAAATGCAAATAAATATGTTGCAGTTTGAAAACAACCACACGAGAGTCATGTTTCACTTGATAAAACCTCCATGTAACCTCGTTATGAACAAGATTTGAGAATGGCCAATGTCTTCTCTATATATGGTTTTCTTTCCATATAAAAATTGTTTATGGATGAAAAAACTGTTAATACATTATAATTTTAAAAATGCCATATAAGAATATTGTACTCATCTGTTAAAAATATGTCATTTTGTAACTCTAGCTTAACTATGAGTTGAAAAAGGCATTGTCTTGCCTTTTTTTCTTTTTTTTTTTTTTTCTTTCACCCAAAAGTTCATGGAAACTATTGTTATTATAATCCCGTGAAAACAAAAATCTGTGCGAACCCCGAATTGTTTTACTAAGAAATAATTTTTATAAAACTTCACCTCTTAATCCTTATCACGTAACTTGCTTTAAATCTCATTGTTAATTCTCTGCATGTCAGTTTTGTAACTCATTTTTTCCCTTAAAATTCAACCTAATTAAGTATTCAAATTTATTTTGTTGACTGAATTATCTTTTAGGTAATATAATTAATTAGAACAAATCATTATCAATCTCTATGTTTTGAGACGAGACAGGTCAAGAGGCTAATCACAAATTTACGTTAAATTTATTATGTCATTTTTTAGTAGCAATCCTATTCAATCAAAACAATTGATTCCACGAATTTAGTTAATTATGAACTAGTCGATTATAATCTGTCTACAAATCTCTATGTTTTGGGATGAGACAAATAGAGAGGCTAGTCACAAATTTACTTTAAATTATCATGTCATTTTTTTAGTGCAATCCAATGTCCATAAAAAAATTGATTCCATCATTGGGAACTTAGTTATGAACTAGTCAATTATAATCTTCGTCTAACATATAAAGTTTACCATCTTTGTCTAGGTACCCATATCAGTGGCGGATCCACTGTGAGGCCAGGGGGGGTGCCCCCCTGAAGTTTTTTAAAAAAATTATAAAATTACTGCATAATTAAAAAAAAAAAAAAAAAAAAAACAAAATCTGGTCTACACTGCACTGTTTACTGTTGCAATCAGCGTCACTTTTTTTTTTTTTTAATAATTTATTATTTTCTTATTCAATTATTTATTTTTTCTATTTCTAATAGGATTAACTTATTTTCCTATTTCTTACTCCTATTAGATTTAGTTTTCCTACTTCTAATATTTTTTCTACTCCTAATTAATTAATATATTTTTTTAATTTTATTTTTTTAATTCTCTTCTATATAAATACTATTTACATTGACAATTTATAATTTTAACGAATTATTTTTTTTTTTTTTCTCCTCATCTTCATCTGACATCTCTTTATTTTCATTTTGACATCTCGTGACTTATTAGGTTAGTCTCATAAATTAATTACTTTTTCAATTTATTTATTTTTTAATAATTTAAATTTAATATATATCTTATCAATAAACCCTAAAATTTTAAACTTTAAATTATTGCATTAAAATTATCCATGTATAATGTATTGTCATTATTCAATTATATATATATGTAATATTGTTAACTTTATAGCTTTATTTTATTTAGAATCAATAAATTATTATTAATTTTTTTATAAATTTTTTATTATGTTTTTATTTGTTATGCAATAGTTATGGAGAGATATATGAAAAGAAAATTATCACTTGAGTTGGAATCATCTTCTTCAAAGAAAAATTGTGTTTGAAGTCAATTTTTCAGATCTTCCTGCTAATCCAGGCCTTCAAACTAAAATATGGGATTATGATCCTAATGTCCGTGAGCAAGTTCGAAAAGCATATCTGCTAAAAGGTCCTTGTCAACCTCGAGAACACAATTTTCCTATGAGAACTTTTGGACAAAAGTCTAGGCGATTCAACACCGTTTAATTTACTGACTATTCAACTTGGTTAGAGTACAATATAGCAAAAAATGCAACATATTGTCTAAGTTGTTATCTTTTCAAACCAGATATTGGAAAACAAGCGGGTGGTGACTCTTTTGTTAGTGAAGAGTTTACAAATTAGAAGAAGATAGATTCGTTAAGGCAGCATGCTAAAAGTAGTGCTCATAAAGATGCTTGGAGCAAATGTAAAGATTTATTAAATCAAAATCAAGATATTGAGTCAACTATAAATAAATAGTCAGATCAAACTCGAATTGAGTATCGAACTCGCTTACGTGCTTCAATTGATTGTAGTTGTTTTATTTTACGGTAAGGGCTTCCCTTTCGAGGACACGATGAATAAAAAAATTCTAACAATAAAGGTAATTTTCTTGAACTTTTACATTGGTGCCCCCCCTGAATAAATTTTCTGGATCCGCCACTGCATATATGGTTAGAATCATAGTATCCAAATTCAGATTGTAAAATCTCGTAAACAAACTCCAAGTAACACCATGCATATCCTTTCTGTCCTAATTTCATAATCACTTATTCATTTCCCAACTCTAAGCACACATTAATTTCAAAAAATAAGCACCCATATTAACTTTACAAAGCTAAATCTGACTGTAAAAACACCTTATGATTGTTGATTTAAGTTTATATAGCACTTATTTTAGTGTCTAGACAAAATTGTCCCTATATACACAAAATAGAACAAGCTAAAGCTTCCGTTAAAAAACATAGAACTGTCTCTCTCATCTCACAAACTTCTTCCCTCCCTCTTTTATGCCAACAACATAGCACTATCTCAAAAAATACCAGATAAGAGAAGAGATCCATTATTTTTGCTCTCTCTAAATCTTTGTCTCCTCTCCACTTACTCTCTCTCGTCTTCCAAATCAGTCAATATTAACTTTTGAGTTTGAATCCAATCTTGGTTGATTTTACTATCTAGGGTTTAAATATTATTTCGGTGATCTTTAATGGTTTTTGATTTGAAAAATGGTAGCAACACGCCCCTTTTTGTTATCACTATAATTATTTAATTTTCTTTTCTGAGGTGTAGGATGCCAAATCTTATCAGGTTGAGTTTTCTTTAGAGAGAGAGAGAGAAATCGAACCAAAAACTAGCAGCATAGCCAAACTTAGCCTCACCAGAACAGTAGTGACCATCAACAAAAAGTACACTTAAAGCAAAAAGTTACTCTCTCTACTAATTTGCTCTGGCTGTATGAACACATATGAACGAATAATTATACCATTCGAGTAAGAGCATCAAATGCATGTAGATCATTGAGTCAAAGACATCAGACTTGAGCAGGAACAAGAAATATTTGCTTAAGCTATCGGTGTTTTTTCCAACAAATTGAAAAACTATCATATACAATAATGCTGATCAACAGGTACCACTTGTATCTACAAGTGAATCCTTCTCACACCAAGACAGGGAGATTATGGAATCGAGGAGGGTTACAACGCATTCGCTACCAGTTTGGTACGGAATTGATCAATTTGGTGCCGGGTATCAGTGATGTTGTCTTTATGCTCATGTTTTTCTATTTTTTCATCCCTATTTGTCTAAAATATATGTTGTTATGCTTTTATTTACTCATTTTGTTTACTTTGTGGTCATTTAGTCTAAATGAATATTGCTCAAGCGGTCGTTAAAATTCTATCTCCTTTGTTATCATTTAGTCTAAATGTATATAGCTCAAGTAATCCTTAAGATTTTGTTTCCAGATAGTTGCAGTTTGTTTGCTTTCCTCTCTCATCAAGATGATTTGCCGTACTTAATAACTTTACTTTGTCTGATTTTATCTATGTAAATTAGGCTTTTGAAACACTTGAGGATGATGAGCATTTGGTTGGCAGCATAGTGAAAATTTGGGGGCAAATGGACAGGATGCGAGTACTTTTAGTAATTATAGTTTCATAATCTCTTGTGCTATATCTATAAAGTAGTTGACTGATTAATTTTCTCGATTTGTTGATCTTGTCAAGATGGTTCTCTTTACTGGCTTTTGGTAATTACCTATCTCTGTATGTCTTGATAAAGTTTTATGCTAAGATTACTTATTGTTCACCTAATGATCTATTTGGGAGTGAAATTGATTTGGTACAGCAGCAACATCTTTTGAAGGAAAAAAATTAGAGAAGAAATCGTCTCATTTTTGAAAAAAAATTGGATGCTAAACAGTAAGCAAGCAAACTAATTTTGGGACTCTATTGAGCTGAAATTGGAGAATATTTGAGCTTGAATTCAGACCAAGATTGCAACCATAATTTCAACAATATGCGGGGTTTTAATTATTATTATTATTATTTTCTTGTTATCATCATAGCTGTTTAATTTTTTTTTTTTTTAGCAGATTACAATTTAGCTATCAAAAAAATATATATGTAGACGGAGTCAAGTTTTCAGTTTTATTCAATGTTTTAAAAAGCGAGGCGAGGCGGCGCCTCCTCGTCGCCTTGAAGAAAAAAATGCCTCAAGACGGCCTCCAGAGGCAGGGCAGTCACAAAACCACGCCTCTGGAGGCTGAGGCGGTATGGGGCGGTTATTTTAACAGGGGGTAAAGTTGTCATTTCAAGAGGTTGTTTTTGTTTCAAAAACCTAATAAATCCCACCGACAGCCACTCTCCTCTCTGTCGACACTCATTTTCATGTCCATTCTCTCCATTTCTTTCATTTTCTTTCATTTTCTCTTAAAATCTCTCAAATCCTCAAGTCTCCAACACTCTCCATCACTCAAGGCCCTGAAGTCGGCAGCTGCAGTTCCATCTTCATCACTCAACTCTCTGAAATCAGCAGCTCTCCTCCATCTGAAACTCACGAAGGTCTGAAATCCGGCTGTCATGTAAGTTTTTCAATTATTTCAGCTTTTAACTTGTTAAACAATAGGTTTTGGTTTGGGTTTTTGATATTGTTTGTGCTTGTTAAAAAATAACTTCAATGACAGCTTTGACATTCGGTTCTTTTTTTTTTTTTTTTAGCTTGTGCAACTATAACTCTCTTCATGCTCTATGTTATGTTTAAATTGTGGTGTTTAGAATTAGAATGCAGTGCTGATAACAAATTTGTTTTCGATATTGTTTATGGTGTAGTTGATTGCTGTCGACAGCTTATTGATATTGTTTTTGATATTGCATTTGATGCTTATTGTTAGATGTAAGTTGATTGTAAGTGATGCTTATTGTTTGATGTAAGTAATGGTAGTAAAATAGAATCACTACATTTGCCAAAACTGTTAAAAAACAATAAGTTGTTTTACTACATTTTGATGTAACCTGTTTTATTACATTTGCCAAAACTGTTAAAAAACAGTTTATTTGATTTTGATGTTATGTGTATTTTTTTAAAAAACATTTATTTGACATGTATATGATGTGTTTATAGTTTTGTAATATTTGATGTGTTTATAGTTTTAGATAGTATGATTAAAAAACAGATTAGCAATCAAGTTTCTTATATTTGTACATGATATTATATAGATTTTGTATGAGATATCGAACCGAAAAGATCCGGCTTAGAAGTACGGAGTTGAGGTTGAATTTGGTGAACGAAAGGCATACAAGTATGTTTGTTGCATTTTTTGTGATAAAATAATCAAAGGGGGAGTGTATAGATTGAAAGAGCACCTTGCCGGAACTCATGGGAATGCTGCCCCATATGAGAAAGTTGCCCTGGAAGTTCGAGATGAAATAAAGACGTGCATTGGCAAAACTGGAGATGCTAAAAAGCAGGCTCAATTAGCACAAGAGGAAAGACTTGATAGCTCTATCAACTTTAACACTCCTCCGTCTACAGGAGATTCAACCTCAACTTCGATGCCCCAAAGAGGAATCAGAGGGCCGATTGATAAGTTTTTTACAAATGTTAATGAGGATAATGTGTAGGTGGAGCGAGAGAGACCGTCTACAGCAAGTGAGAAGGAAGCATGCTATCGAACATGTTTGGACATTAGTAGATTCTTTTTTGAGAATGGGATTGCATTTAATGTTGCTCAGAGTCCTTTGTTCATTAATATGTGTCGATCAATTGGCAATTATGGATGTGGTTTAAAACCTCCTACACCATATGAGATTAGCACTAACTTTTTGAATGACGAAGTGGCCAACGTGGTAACTGTTGTTGATGACATAAAGAAGACATGGCCAAAGACAGGGGTGTCAATATTATCGGATGGTTGGAAAGATATGAGAGGAAGGCAATTGGTGAACTTTCTTGTGAACAATCCGCATGGTACAGTATTTTTGAAATCAATTGATGTGAGTGATGTGGTGAAAGATGCAAAGTTATTGTTTAAGCTACTAGATGATGTAGTTGAAGAAATTGGTGAAGATCTTGGTGTTCAAGTAGTGACGGATAATGCGTCTAACTATAAAAAAGCGGGTGAAATGTTGATGGACAAGAGGAAATGTCTATGGTGGATGACGTGTGCTGCTCATTGCATTGATTTAATGCTTGAGAAAATTGGAGAACTTCCTCAACACAAAAATGTCTTATTTAAAGCAAAGAAGGTAAGTATCAATTATTTTATCAGTATTGTTTTTACTATAATTATTTTCTAGTTGTTATTTTTTTTTTATTATTATATAATAGGTGAGTAACTTCATCTACAATCATGGGTGGGTGTTAGCCTTAATGAGGACTCATACAAAAAAATATTTGGTTCGTCCTGGCCCTACGAGATTTGCGACTGCGTACTTGACTTTACAAATTATGTACAGTTTGAAGGTACAATTGCAGGAGATGTTCATTTCACGAGAGTGGTGAGAGAGTAGTTGGGCTAAAAAACCAGAGGGAAAAGCAATTAAAAAAATCGTATTGACGGATGGGAGCTTCTGGCATACTGTGTCTTATGCATTGAAGACAACTACGCCCATTGTGCAAGTGTTGAGGATGATGAATTCTGAAAAGGTTCTTGGAATGAGATTTATTTATGGTGCCATTGATAAAGCTAAGGAGGAAATAGCCAAAACCTTTGAAAATGATTTAGGAGCTTACAAGGAGATATGGAGCATTATTGATGACAAATGAGAGTTTCAATTGCACCGTCATTTGCATGCAGCTGTCTACTTTTTGAACCCCCAATTCTATTATAGTGAAAATCCGTCCAAGCATCCAGAGATTGATCGAGGAGTCATTATGTGCATGGAGAAACTTTTTACAAATGAGATGGACAAAATTAAGACTCATTGTCAAATGGATGACTATAGGCAGAAAAGAGGGATGTTTGGATATTAATTGGCAAAGAATACCGTGTACAAACGTAGCCCTGGTATGTGAAGTTATTATTTATCATTGTTAATTTGTTTATGAATTTATAGTATTTTTCTAATTTCTAAATACTTATTTGTAGTTGATTGGTGGTTTGCATTTGGAGCTGACACCCCTGAACTTAAATCTTTTGCTGTGAGGATTTTGAGTCTCACTTGCTCGTCCTTTGCCTGTGAGAGGAATTGGAGTGCTTTTAATTTGATTCATACAAAGAAGAGAAATCGTTTGGAAACTAAGAGATTGAATGATTTGGTGTACATCATGTACAATAGAAGACTACAACATAGATACTTGAAGAAACAGGCTCTAAAAGATGATGAGGATCTCTTGATGGTAAGTGATGATGTGCCTTCTGATGATGAATGGGTGAATGATGAATTATTAGGAGTTAACATGAGTCAACCCAGTGGTAGACTACAACTAACCTACGAGAGAAAGAGAAGTGGAGGTAAGTTATTCTCTAATTAAGTGTAGTAAATTCTATTAAAGTTAATGATATAATCACTAAAATATTATTTTATATTATTTGTTAGACAAAGGGAAGAATATACGCCAAGAAGCTGAAGAACCTGAGTTGGAGGAGGATGAGAGTAATGATGAGGAGGGTGATGCAAGAATCAAATATAATGATGAGGATGATGGAGATGAAACTTTACCTTCAGATTCAACCATGCCTCCATATTTTGATCCAAACTTTAGGCCATTAGATTCAAATGATTCTTTATTTCATAGCCCAAATGATCATTAATCATTTGATATCTTGTGTGTTAAGATTTCATATGGATGATTTTGTGTCTTAGGATGATATGGATGATCCCTACTTATTATGTTGGTTATTTGGTTTTATTTTGTTTAATATTTGTGGTTCTAATGTTGCTTTTCATAATATTTTATAATGTTATGAATGATTTTATATGTTACTTTTTTTTTTTGAATTTTTTTTTTTGTTTGACGTCGAGGCTATAGTCTCAATCGCCTTGAGGCTATCGCCTCACCTCGTCAGGGCCCTACCGCCTCACCTCACCTTTCGCCTTTTAAAACATTGGTTTTATTACAATAAACTTTACTGCCATTAGATCATTTCTGTTAAACTTAACTGAGTTAAGGGCAAAAATGGTATTTAGAAGAAGAGATATAAAAATTAAATAATTAAATAAAAATTTAATTAGATCTCCTTCTTTAATCAATTTCCATCTTCATCCTTATACATCTTCAATCATATTCTCGTTCAAAATCATTAATCATCTTCCATGGTGGAGATTAATTAAATGAAAATTTAAAATTGTATAATTAAATATAAAAAAAATCATCATCATTACTTGGAAACTCAAATTCTTTCTAGGTTTCCAATCGAACCTAGAAATACGTGTTTCCAATCGACTGTAAACCATATTTCTAGGTTTCCAATGTTCAATCAAACCCAAACATCATCATCTTCAATCGAACCCCAAATATCATCTTCAAACATCAACTGAAAACCCCAAACATCATTTTCAATCAAACCCCCATTCTTCAATCAAACACAAATATCATCTTCAATCAAATCCCAAGCATCATCTTCCAAACATCGACTAGAAACCCAAAACATCATCGATCATCAATCAAACCCAAAAAATAAAACTCAACATCATCAATCATCATACAACATCATCATAAACATTCATCCGATGAATCCATATCCCAAATTCAAAGTGAGTAGAGATTTGATGATGTCATTTCTAGGTTTTAATCGTGGAATGGAAACCCATAAACGGGTTTCAAAACCCAAACTCACCTAGGTTAATCAGACCGAGATGATGCTCGGGTGGATTTGGGTTTCAATCGAACCCACATGAACATCATCCGAGTTTGATTGTTGGCGATTGGTGATGACACCATCAAAATCGATGAGGAATGAACGACAGTGGAGAGAGAAGAGTTAGGAGAGCTAATTATGCTACACTTACATGTATTTTCACATTTTGACCTCTTACAAAATTTTTATTTGATGTTATGATTTGGACAACTTTTCATTACATATGAATTTCTTATCAAAAAAAAAATATACAGTGTGCACAGCTAGCTTCACTGTCTTAAATTCCTACAAAAATTAATCAGATAACAACCCACGTTACATGAGCTATAGAGCACTGCATGCATAATCCACCTTGGTTGGCTTAAAGGTGCACCAAATCCGACGTTAAGCAGATCAAATCGGTCCAACCCCAAATAAATGATAATTTAAATTCCCCAACGACTATGAAAATACAAATAATCCACGTGGCAGTATAGGATTCCTTCGCGCCTGCACGTAAAATTCGAATATAACCGATACACAAACAGCTTTTACTCTCCCAAATCTTGCTCGATTATAATATTATTTCCACCGTAATTACCTCACAACCAATGTTAGCATGCACATTAGCCCAATTATTTTTGTCACGCTCCCTTCAACTTCTCGTACACTGTACACTGTACATTGTATCATGTAATTCAATATACTCTCAGGTATTTAAAATACACCTCGAATCATTAATTTATCGACTTATAATTCAATTACTTAATATACTTTTATTTCATATTTATTAATATATGCGGAGAATTTTTTTTATCTTATTACCATGATCTACATAAATTTTAGAACTTTAGATGGTATTTAATCTTATAAAATTCTAAAACGAGCCTAATTTATACACTTGAGATAGAGTAGAGTGTTAAAACCCTGGTAGTTGATGTGAGACACGCGCCAAAGGTCGGATATGGATATAGACATATTTTAAATTTGCTAAGTAGAATCACAAGGAATCGCGCGAATATCTGGCAATTAGCGATTGGATATCCAAGTTTATTGGCTGAGCCGCGAAATTTCACGTCTTTCAAAATTATTAGGAGAGAAAATGAATTTGAAGAGACGGAATTATTATTATTATAGGGTTACACTCTCCTAATGTCCGCGTATGACGAAACTGCCCTTTTGAGTTGGTTTAATTGTCAATGTTGGGCATTTTTTCAGTCGTTTTAGGTCTACACGTGGTATTGTGTTCACAACGGTATGTTTTATTTATTTTGCACTGGGACCCTTGTGTTTTTATGTTTTTATATTGTGCTAAAAACTTGAGAAACATGATCTTATATAAATAAATATAAATTAAAGAAAGAGGATTTTGAAGATGTGGTTGAGTGATGAAAGACTACTGCTGGAAACAATTTTGAATTAAATATTGAAATGCGTTCCTATTTTTGATAGATTTGCTTTAGATTTGTTTAAATTAAATTAAAAATTAACAATTTTAGCCAATTATAATAAAGTTAAATTAAAGATAAAAATAGAGTGGTAGAAAGGTCGATTCATATAGGAGTTCAAATATTTGAAATACACACAATCATTTTGAAGAATGTTGTCATGAATAGGTTATGATTGAAGAAATAGTAACATATTACCATTAAAAAAATATTATATTGAAGTAATGTTCTCATTTAAAAAGACTATTTATAACTTTATCATGACTGAAAATGACCTATTGTCATCTAAATGCATCATTTTATACTTTCATCATAATAAATGATCTTCTATTGTTTAAAGTCTAAATAGAATTTTCTTTTACGTATAAGTAAATTTTATAATTATTATTTTAAATTAACTGTATTATTATATTATGATTAAAAAGATAACAAGAGAGCCATATTTTCATTTAAATGCACTATTTTATAAGCTTATAACGATTGATTATGATCATATTATTCTAGATATAGTTTCATTTTCTTTTTAAAGAAATTGATTTTATAATTATTATTATAAATCGATTATATTATTATATTATAGTTGATGAAGAACATTATAAATTGTTATAATGAAAAAATTGTAAATATGTTACATATTTTAAAGAGATGGTTTAAGAGCTACGTTGTCACTTAAAAAGGTCAATCTATTATCTCATTATGATTGAGATTTGAAAACAGGCTATTGTCCTCATTATAAATATGATTTTCTTTTCATATGAAAATACAATCAAGCTAGGAAAATTGAAAATATATTATAATTTTAATAATAATATTAAACATTCTACCTTTTATATCTCATTTATATTTCAAATAATGATGTGTCAATTAATATGCATTTTATAATTAAAATAAAATATTATTAATTTGCATCCATTGATTAATTTGAACTTTATTGGTTAGGATGCAAGTAAGTTATAAGAAATATTATGACAAATATCCAGATGGACAACACGTTGTTATTCTAAATGAGGTTTTATTTCTTTTCACATAGAGCAATTTCACATTTATTATCGTAGATTTTATTACCTTATTCTTATAACCCTCTTATGGTTAGAGTAGATATAAATACAAGCTTTTATAGAAAAATAATAAAGATGTTATAATTTTTTATAGCTTATATAAGAGTTACACTGTTAGTCAAAAAGTCAAATATGCAATCTCATCCAAATTTCAAATCTGAAAAAACCATTTATACTTCTTTTCGAGTCTCACTTTTATCATTTTACAAAAGGTATACATTAATATTGTTATTATACATAATTCCTGTAAAAATACATATTTTGTGTTGATATTGTATTTAGAAATAAATATTCATATCAATAAAATTTCACTATTAACTCTTCATTATACCTGCATGTCAATTTAAACAATGGTGTCAGTTTCCTTTCTTATCTACAACTAATATATGTGTTAAAAAATTTTAACATGATGTTAGTTGATACCACTAGAGTTAAACACCATACACTAAAGAACATTTAAACAAAGAAAAACAAGCATTCAACACAAAAACCAAAAACCCAGGGGAGACATATAAAAATACACAAAGTAGATGCCGTCCACCAAAACAAAATCATAGAAAGGAAAAAGTGGAAATCTACGAGGGGTAATTTGGTCCATAAAAAATTCAGAGGGGTGCTTATCTACCCCCGTCCTCTCTCTCTCTAGAGCTCTGTACCTTCTTCCTTGTTCTTGGTGAAAGAAACCGACTTATACCCTTCTCTGTCTCTCCTCTCAAACAATCAATCAATCAAATTCTGAAAAACCCTTTTGGTTGCCTTCGTCAAAAGTCCAGGCAGATTGATTCTGCTCTTCAATTGAGGCCTACCCAAATCATCTTCACATGAGTTTTCTTCTTCTCTCTAACATCATAAAAATTTTGTGTTGATTTGTGAAAACAGGTGAAAAGGGTGGAATCTTGGCTTTGGTGTTGAAAAAGCCATGGCCAACGGAGCGGATGCGGATGGTAAGGGGTTGTTGCTGTCAAAGATCCGGGTTGGTTCGAAGCGGGATTTCGAGTTTGCTTGGAGGACTCAAGCGGAGTGCGGGACGTTGGGCCGGACCCGGTCCCAGAGCAATGCGGGGGATGGGGGGTCGGGTGTTGATGGGCATGCGGAGCAGCAGCAGAAGCAGCTGAAGACTTATGTCTCGAGGAAGAAGAGGAAGGGTGAGGAGGGTGTTGAGAAGGAAGTCGAGGCGTTGAGTGAAGAGGAGGCCAAGAGTGATGTGGTAGATATGAATTTGATGGGTGAAGATGACGTGGATAAGGATGATGGAGATGGGTTTGAAGAGGCGGGTTTCGTGAATGTGGTGGAGGGGGTGAGTGAGGAAGACGAAAATGTGGTAGTTGATTCCGAGAAAGAGAAGAGGAGTGGGGAGGGTAGAGGTGAGCAAAAGGGTCAGGGGGATGTTGATAAGCTGGTGATTGAGTTTGATAAGAAGAATAGTGATGAGTTTGATAGAATGTTGATGGAGATAGAGGACGACAGACGGAGAGAAGAAGCTGTGATTGGTGTTCAAAAGGACAAGTTTGATGAGAGCGCAGAGTTTTTGATGGACTTGGAGGGAGATATGTTGTTGAAGCAAGTGAATGAGTGTGAAAGGGGGAATGGTGGGTGTGTGATGGAGGATGGAAAGAGTGAGGTTGAAAATGTGGTGATTGATGAGGATAATAAACAAGGAGAGAAAGAGAATGAGGCTGAGAAGGTGATTGGTTTAGGAGGCGAGGAGAGAAGGAATGATGGTGGAAGTGAGGTTGTGGAGAATGTGTTGGTTGAGGGCAGTTTGGAAAGGAAAGGACTGTGTGAGGAGGGATTGAAAATGGGTGGTCGTACTGAGCAAGAGAAGAAAGAAAATGGGGTTGTTGAGACGCCAATGAGGAGATTTACAAGGTCAATGTTAAAAACAAAGGTGGATATTGCAGTGAAAGATGGTGGGAAGGGGAAAGCGGTTGAAGTTGTTCGAGATGGTGGTGATGATGGAGTGGCCGCTGCATTAGCAAAGAGGACTGTTAGAAAGTATTGTACAAAGCTGAAGGATTTGTTTGTTTTGGGTATACTTGAAGGCTTGACCGTCAAGTACATGCGTGCCAAGGTATGATTGTCTAACTGTCATTTAATTTGATGTATATGAGATGTACGAGGAGTTGATTTTTCAGTTGCATCTTTGGTTATGATTGTTCTTTACACTTCAGGGTGGAAGTCATGGAGTTACAGGATTACAAGGAGTGATCAAGGACTGGGGGATATTGTGTTCTTGTGATGTGTGTAATGGCAGTAAAGTAAGTTTTCTGTGCTATTTTATATGTGTTGTTTTGTGTCATTAATGATTCTTGTTGGAGATGTGGAATTGAGTGCTTATCTTCCATCATTTAGGTCGTGTCTCCTAATGTGTTTGAGGTACATGCTGGTAGCGCAAACAAACATCCAGCGGAAAATATTTATTTGGAGAACGGGAAGACACTTCGTAACATTATGGATGTATGCAAAGATTCTCCATTGGAAACATTGGAGGAGGCTCTGCAAGTGGCTGTTGGTTCTTCAGTCAGGACCAACTTTTGTCTGAACTGCAGAGGTTTTCTTCGGATCTCTTTTAGTAAGCATTATGTGTAAATTGCTGGCTATTGAAAGTTTGGGCTATTGAATCAATTGCAGGTCCTATTATGGAATCTGGCAAGGGAGTACCTGTGCTGTTATGTAATGCATGCATTGAGTTGAAAGAGTCTCAAGTTGGTTCTGGTGGGTTAACTGATACTAGTGACAGGTACTACTTTGCTTTATCTTGTTTGATTATGCTTTTTTGGCGATGCTTCTTGATATTTTTATAATTGCAGTATTGTTATTATATCTAGAGAGGGCGCACAAATGAAATTGAATATCTGAAGTTTTCTAGATTCGATAATAGTTTTTTAAGCTATGAATTCTTGTTTATGAATGATTGAAGGAAGGCATAGATATCTGCCTATTATGTAATGTTTTTATTGTTAAGTGATTTTTCTAGTCGTGGATGTAGGAGCTTTTTTTTTTTTTTTTCCCTTCTTTTTTTCTTTCACTATGGCTCATTATAGTTATGTTTTTTTGGCATGGAATTGTAAACATTTTTTGCTATCAAACAGATCATCTAGCTAGTTTATAATTGTAATGCTAATTATGGTTGAATGCTTGTTTTTCTTTGCAAAATAGTATAATGCCCCAATTTTGTCAGTTAAGTATCTGCTAGTGTGGTTTAAATAGTGGGTGATGAAATTTGTTTACTCTTGTTTGATTGGCCATAATTTTTGCCAAATGTCATCTGAATTTTGCTGTAATATATATATATATATTTTAAATGTCATGCCTTAAGATGTGAAACTGGTTTCAAGTGGATGGTCATTCATAATCTGGTATCTAAATTAGCTTCTGTTTGTTTTTCATTGTTTAATAGATGATAGAACTCTTCTTATGTCTGCTGTTCTTTGAGATTCACTATATCTTTGTCCGACATTTTTCAGATCTCCAGAATCTAAATCTGTCCGAAGGTCATCTCAGACTCAGAGTACATCCAAATCTAGTAGCTCCTCAAAGTTACAAGGACAATTAACTAAGAAGTAAGTATCCTTTTTGTGTGTTCTGTTAGTTTGTTGTTTATTTTGGTGTGTACAATCGAGATTTTTGTTGTTACCCTGTTTTCGCATTTAATCATAAAATGTCTCCATTTTGTACTTTTGAAAGGGATCTGCGGAAGCATAAATTGGTCTTTGAGGAACATGGTCTAGCAGATGGAACTGAAGTTGCATATTTTTCTTGTGGCAAGGTAGTTGTAATGAATTGAATGAGATAAATTTCTACTTGAATTGAAACTGCTGCTTTCTGATTAATTTTTTGTTGTTGGTAGAAAATACTGGAAGGGTATAAAAGTGGGTGGGGAATATTCTGCTCTTGTTGCAAGTCTGAGGTATGTTGCATCCTCAGTATTTGTTGTTTCCCTAAGAATTTTGCTGGAGATTGAATCTTTTGATATTTGATGAATTTAATGAACAGGTCAGCCCCTCACAATTTGAAGCACATGCTGGCTTTGCAAGTCGTCGTAAACCGTGAGCGTTCATTTAGTTTTATGTGTTTGGAATCAAATAATGTGGTATTTTTGTCATGATGATCCTCTAATAGTCTAATTAACCCTCGATATGGATTGTTATGAGGCTCATTATTGTTCACTTTCCTTCACATGACATGACCTATATTGCAAGTCATCTGCAACATGTCCATTTGATCGCTTGGCAAAAGTATTTGGGATGTGAGAGGTTTTGGTTTGTTATGCTTTTTTAATAGCCTCTTATTGTTATTGACTTGAGGTCCCTTTGTTCAACAGCTTTCACAACATCTTCATGTCCAATGGAGTAACTCTACATGAATTGTCTATAGCCCTGTCTAGAGAGCGGACAATCCCTTCAAGAGAGAATGATGACCTTTGTGGCATGTGCATGGACGGAGGAAATCTATTATGTTGTGATACATGTCCAAGGGCTTTCCATATAGGTGAACATCAACCTCTCTCTTCACACTTTGTGTTATATGTGAACTCTCTGGTAACTTGGATATTTTGTAGATGCTGTTTATTGTTGTTGACTCTAGTGCTTAATTGAGTTCTAGAATATGATTATGGAGGACACTTTTATTTTTTTCTTTCAGTTTACTTCTGCCTTTGTCTTCAGTTAGATACAGTGTAAGAGAATTGGATAAGAAAGGACTATTGCTACTGTTATGTTTTAATTTGTAAATTGACTGTGAGGGTGGGAAGTTGTGCGAATGAAGTTGATAGGAGTCTTAAGAACCCTGGGTAGTTTTGACAGAGACCTAAGCTGTTGTTCCATCTTTTATAGACTGATTACTGAAATATTTATGCTGTAACTGATATTGCTAGATTAACCATTACACTATATGGATATTCTAAATTCTGCTGTATGAGTTAATTTGGAATTTAAATTGGCGGACTTATTTTACAAGGCATCACTTGTATGGAGGTTTTCTTTTATTATTTTATATTTAGTGTTGTTTACCTGTGTGTATAAGTTAAAAATAAATAATGTGAATTACGTAGATTTTATATATATATATATATATTAATGTTGTTTACCTGTGTGTATATGTTCAAGTTAAATGGTCTGATTTCTAAGGTCTTTCTACCGAGCTTGCTGTTGTCATCTCTGGAATGTGGCTTGTATGAACTATGAACTCCAAACATACAATTGTTGTAAATGAAAATTTTGATAAACATGTCAACTTGTGCTTTTAGCTTGTACTTTTTCTCCTGATATTGTTGCACTGAATAATAAAGTATTTTCACTTCATTGAGTTTGCATGTGCATTTTAATGTTGCAGCATTGTTTACTGAGTGGTTCGGACTTGCCTACAAGTGTGACTTAACTTTTATTTCATTGTAATTTTGCTCCTAATTTCAGTGACTATACAGTGATATCATGGCAATTGTCTGCCCATGTATTTGACTAAAGCATGTTCTGGTCATATATTTATCGTAGTTTATTGTATGTTTCGTTTTATATGCGATGTTATCAGTTACAACTTTTTCCCAGATCTATGAACTCTTCTCACTCTTAATTAACTTTCTCATCTGATAACCTGCATGTAAAATTAGTGAAATGATTAGGACCTGTGGTCACCTTGGTTTTCCTTGAGACTGTTTTTGGTCATCACAACCTAATGGCTCTATCTATTATTATTTTGACAACATTCATGGTATCTGTATCACTCTAATAAATGTTCTTGTATTATCTGTTTTAGTTAGCTTGTTGCTTATCCTTGTATCAATCAATTATTGTTCCAGAATGTATTAGTTTAGAGGCAGTCCCTAGCGGTACCTGGTACTGTAGGTATTGTGATGATTCCTTGTATAGAAAAGGTAGATCTGTGGGGCACAAGGGAACAGTGCCAGGAGTTGATCCTCTCGCTCAGATAACTAACAGATGCATTCGGATTGTCAATAAAAGTTCAGAAACGGAATTAGGTGGATGTGTTCTGTGCAGGTTAGATCTACAACCGTCCTTGAAATCCTAAAATTTCTAATTATGAGGTTTATTACTTTACTCATTTTGGCCTTGTCTTTTGCTTTATCATTGATGTTAGTTTTACGCCATTCATTCAATGTTATGTTGCCCTACTCTCTTGCCTAACTGCCTTATTTATTGTTGTCTCTTGACATTTTTTCCTTTCCTTACAAATATAATTTTGATCTTTGCAGAGAGCGTGATTTTAGCAAGAATAAATTTACTCGTCGCACTGTTATGCTTTGTGAACAGGTTTTTTTTAATTATTATTATTATTCCTAAGTTGGTTCAGATCTCATATATGCTTCGGAAGTTGGTTTCTGAAGTACTCTCCAGGTTCACATTGTTTATTGAATGATGGTTTTTACAGTGTGAGAGAGAATACCATGTTGGCTGTTTAAAGGATAAAGGCATTGCAGACCTTAAGGTGCCAATGGCATAATATTCTGTTTTTACAATAGGCAGTTTTCTGGTTGGAACTCTAACAATCATGTGTATTACTATTGACTCATATTTAACAGGAGCTCCCGCAGGACAAATGGCACTGTTGTACAGAGTGCAAACGAATATATATGGCTTTGCAGAAGTTGATTGATCGGGGGGAAGAGAAGCTTCCTGATGCCTATCTGAATGTCCTAAAGAAGGAGCATGAAGAAGGTGATTCAGATACTGTGGCACATGTTGATGTCAGATGGAGAGTGCTGAGGGGGAACAGTACGGCATTTTCTGATGGTACCAGAGCTTTGCTAGCGAAAGCAATCGCAATCTTCCATGTGAGCATGTGTTTAATTATCTTTAAATTATTGCCAGTTAAATGGGTATGAAGTTGGTTTTGCCAAATACGGTCATGTTGCCAATTAAATGGGTATGAAGTTGTTTTAATTTTGTTGAGGATTTATTGGTATCAAATGCTAAATGATGTTTTACATTTTTACACTTCAGGATCGTTTTGATCCAATACTTGACACTGACAAGAAACGTGATCTCATCCCTGCAATGGCTTATGGGTGAGCAGTCCATTCTCACTTTTGTTTACCTCTTATCTCGATTCTCTTTACCAATCTCTGATTATGAGTTATTGTATTTGTTAATATATTTCGCAGAAGATGTAAAAAGGGGGGCCCAGATTACCATGGAATGTATTGTGTGGTACTAACAGTAAAGTAAGATTCAGTTTTGATGAATTTCCACTCTAGGTGTGTAGATTAGGTAGTTTATTCTGATTATCATTTGGTTATTATGCAGCAACGTAGTTGTCTCGGCTGGGATTTTTAGGATATTTGGGCAGGAAGTGGCAGAGCTACCTTTAGTTGCAACGAGGCTAGATTATGGAGGCCAGGTGATTAATTAAATCTACTAGAGGGTTGAGAATCAGTTTTATTTTGTTCATTCATTTGTAACTCTCTTTCACAGTTAGCACTGTTGAAAACCCCATTATGTTTATTGGTGGATGACAAGAAGCATTCAAACTAACGTAAATCAACTGTTGTCTATAGGGTTATTTCCAGTGCCTTTTCTCCTGTTTTGAGAAGCTTCTTGGCTTCTTACATGTGAAGAAGCTTGTCCTTCCGTCAGCAAGTGAAACTGAATCCATTTGGACAAACAAATTCAGTTTCAATAGGATGACTGACGAGGAGGTATAGACATTATTTTCATTTGTTGTTTTAGTCATAATATACAAAAATAAGTGCAAACTTAACCTAAAACGTGATTCTTTGTTGCAGGTAGACAAGTGCAGAAACGAGTACCCATTGATGATCTTCCAAGAAACATCCATGCTGCACAAGACGGTACCAAAATGCCGAATCCTTGGCAGTCAGGTGACTGATGAGAAGTGAAAATGGGGTTCTGTGGAATTGCAGTCGTCAGGTGTTTTTGCCGAAGCTTCTCTTTGAGGAAATGTACAGGGATTAGAAGTCAGCCTAAGCCCTTTTTTAGTATTTGAAAATGGGTAGCTTATAGAAAAGAAAGAAGTTAGTTAAGATATAATACAGGTGTTAGGAAGTGGAAGGGGATTTTGAGGATTTTGTAATTTGGATCTCTCCTCAACCATTATTATGAGTTAAATAGAAATACAGTTCTTGTCGTTTGCACAGGAACTTTTCAGTGCCAATACCTTTGTCTCTCTTTCTTTAATCTTTCTATGATTTGATCAGTTCATGTTGAACCTTCACCAGTTTCACTAGTAACAGTTTCACTGATAAGATTGCTTCCTTAATCACAACTATTACTAGAGAATCCGGAGGTAACGTTATTTGTTCTCATTGAGTATATTTATGTTAAAAAAATATAAATAAATGTATTGAAGGAGCATTTTATTATTAATTAGCAAAATCTAGAAATATAATTTGAAACGGAAATTAATAGATGTTACCAACAATTGTACCGTTGATTATTTGAACTGCAATAATGACCATGAATCGTCACTCCACCTAGAATACAAAACAAAGCGGGAGTATTCAAAATTTGAAATTCAAATGTAGTTTTATGGAAAATAAATAAAAGGAAATAATCGTAATTTACTTTTTAGTCCTCCTCGAAAGCAACCATTTACTCTTCAGAATCCCAGTTTGTCTGTCTCGCACTCACTCTCTACTTTTTCACTCAACGGTACACAACTCTCTAATTCTCTACCTCTCACTCCACGGTACACACCTTTCTCTCTCTGATTCTCTGCATTTCATTGAACAATAACAAAATCGATTCTTTTAAAAAACGATTGATTTTGTTTTGTTTCATTTTAGATCGGAAACCGGAATCGAAATATGGGTCAGATCCAGTACTCGGAGAAATACTTTGATGACACTTACGAATACAGGTATGTCTTTTTTTTTTTTTTAATATACTTGACTCTGATTTTTATTTTTCGTCTTTGCGTGATTGATTACTTTTTGGGTGTGCAGGCACGTGGTTCTCCCTCCTGATGTTGCAAAATTGCTCCCTAAGAATCGTCTCCTCGCTGAAGTATGTCTTAGGGTTTTTGTTTTCTTACAATTGTGGATTGATTTGGTTTGTTATTGACGATGTTGGGTTTTATGTCGTGGCTGGTTTATCAACTGATTTATTCGTTGTTTCATTATAAATTTGCAAGATGATTGATTTTACTTATTTAGGCAGCACAATCGAGATTGAAAGGTGTTTAGTTTGTTTGTATGTGTAAATAACACAAGTTTATTAGAATTTCAAATGATGTATTCTTCGTTTCATTGTTGAAAAAACAAGCTAGGTATCAAGTCATTTTAAATTTATAAGTTGGGGCATTTTCTATCATTTGTCCCTCAAACAGATCCCGATATGGATGAACCTATTATTGAATTTGAACCGGCCTTAAGTTTTCAGTTATGTCAAACCCAATCTTTCTTATGTGCTTGTGTTTCTCTTTTGTTATTGAACTTCTGAGCTGAATTTCGTATTTGACTCTATCTTTTTCTTTTATTGTATGTTTGCAATTGATTTTCCATAGATATTTTAATCTTCTGCAGTCTTGACAAATGTGTGAATTTGATTCTGATGTTTGTTTTGTAGACTGAGTGGCGTGCCATTGGAGTTCAGCAGAGCCGAGGATGGGTTCATTACGCCATTCATCGCCCTGAACCACATATCATGCTTTTCAGGAGGCCTCTAAACTATCAGCAGCAGCAGGAGAATCAGGCTCAAAATATTCTTGCTAAGTGATATCATTTTGCTCTTTTAAATGTTGGAAAAAAAGTTGGATCAATAGGAAATACTTAGTTTGCTTAAAAAGTTTAAATGTTTTGAACTTCTGGAAGTGTATGTTGTCTTAATTCCATGGAGAATTCCATGATAGGTTCTGTTTGATTCTTGGCCGTGCCTGTGGTGTTGACATCGTTGATGTCATTGATACTACTGCTTGTTTAGACACATGATGGTGTACTTCTGGTGTACTGCATCTGGATGAGATAGTCTTATGGTTTTTGATGATGCTCTTAGTCTGTTGTTTTCTGTTATGTGTGGAGATTAGTGTTTGAATTGTATGTGTTTATGTTAATGTTATCTGAATTGTAGCAACCTACTCTTTAGATTACTGGTTCGATATGGTCATACAGTAAAGTTGTGAAATTTTGGAGTAAACTGAGTATAATTGAAGTTTTGGTTCGGTAAAAAGATCCTGAATTTTCATTTTTATTTATTCTGCCTTCATTATATTATTAGAAAGCTAACTTCGGAACTGTAAGCTGTTTTGTCAATAGTCATGCAACTAGTATTTCCATCCTCTCTAATTTAGAGGTATGCTATTAGTATGCAACTAGTAGAATTTTGTGGGTGGTTGAATTGTGATGAATTGGCACTTGTTGCTTGAATTCATATTGCTTGTATCCATCCCTAAAGGCCTTGTGTGTTACTTAGGATGGGATTGGATTTGGACTATTTTTCTGTCCAAATCTATGTTTGGTACTTCTACTTATCATTTACTAATTTAACTCATCATTAATTTATCCCATTAGTTTGTGATAAAATTAATCCCTTGATCACAGGAGTTAAAGTTATTCTATTGCTTGCTCTTTTTTTGACGTGTTGTTGCCACCTTTGTCATTATAGCCTCTGATTACTTCTCCTCCTCGCTCGTCTCCCTCTCCCTCTCCTTCTGCACGCAATCTCTCTCCTTCCATTTCATCTCTATCATGATTTTGTCTCCGCTCATCAATCTTTTTCTTCGTCTTCATCTCTATATCTCTATCAACGGTTTCTACGCTCACCTATCTCTTTCTTCATCTTCGTCTCCGACTCTTTGTTGCCGTTTTTGCGCCTATCTTCGTTTTCGTCTTCGAGCGGTTTTCACGATTTCTTGGCATCGTCGATCTCTTCTTTGGTGTTGTAGATTGTTGATGAAAGAGAGTGGTAATAGATGAGGTAAGCAACAGTGGTGGTTGTGGAGTCAAAACTGATTTTAATCTACAAAATTTGTGAAAACCTTTGAAAAATCACTTTAAAATCCAAGTTTATCCCATTATTTTTAATCCTATTTTACGTTTCACCAAATATAAGATAATATTCAATTCAATCTCATCCCATCCCATAATTCAATCTTATATAATTTATCCAATTTTATCCCATGCATGAAATGAAGCCAAAGAGTACTAATGTGGTTGGGTAATTTAATCCTTGATCAAGAGATTTATGCAGAACTACACTGTTTGTTACACAAAATGTCAATGATACTCATATTTGTTACAATGGTTAATTAATAACTGTTTAATGCTATGTTCTGGTGGTAAACTATAGACGAGGAGATGAATCGAATTATAAACAGTCTATGGACTGCATCTTTGAATGGACTCCTTAGAAATTTGAGTCTTAACCAGAATTTTGAAGTGAATATTATTTTAGGATGAAGATTTTGAAATTTTTGGTAAATTAGAAACACCTTAGTAGTACTAGTCAATAGTCATTATTATATGGTACAGTAACGAGACTATAGTTACAATTTTACAACTATGGTTTTCATTACTAGGAGTAGGACATACAAAGCAAAGCAAAACCACCCAAAAACCAAGACTAATCATAATACAAATCAAACTCTCTACAATGTCAGCACTTACCCAGAATCAGAACCAAGCTAAACTCTTCAATTGCCACGACCGTTCTCAAGAAGTTGCATGAGCAATTGAGTCTGCTCCTTGACCAACTCAGCCTTCTTGGCGACCATCTTGGCCTCTTCTATCCCTATAGACATCCACTTGTCATTCATCTCCCTCAACTTGTCTGCCCCCAGCATCTTCAACCCCTCCTTCAACACCGAATCCACAGGAAAATACTTAGAAAACTCACTCACCAGAGCTGGGTATTCCTCCAAATCCACCCCTTCACGTTGTTCTTGTCCGTTTCCTGCCACAACAACCTCCTCGTTCACGGCTTTGGGTTTGGTTTTCTTGCCCCATATTTTGCGAGCAAGGTTGAAGACACTGTGGTCATGAGGGGTTCTGATGAGAGACTTGGACCGCGCTTGCTTGTGGTACTTGACGCGCAACCTGCGGAGCTTGTCGGAGATTTGAGAGTGAGTGAAACTGGAGTTGAGGGCCTTGTTGACGCGTTCGATCGTTTGGGAATTAAGGGTGATGGGAGTGGAAGAAGAAGGAGAAGGTGTCGATGGGGTTGTTGACTTGGTGTACTTGTAGAAGATCTTGAGGAGGCGGATCTCGTTGGAGTCTGTGAAAAGGCGGCCGTTTTGGGACGTGGAAGAAGAGGGTGCGGGTGTGGATGTGGGGGTGAAAGTGGAAGTGGCTTGTTTGGATTTGCTGCGAGTTGACATTTTTTCCTGGAAAAGAAAAACGACGCTCTTTTTTGGGTTCGATTGTGACTTCAAATTTAAGGATTGAAGATGGCATGGGGTATGCAACCCGCAACCCGCGATAGCTTTCGGGTGCAGGTTGGGTCCTGAGCCTCCGACTGGTCAACGCTTCCTCTTTTACTAACCAAGATTTCAAAAACCGTCTCTATAAAATTAAATAATGAAAATAATATTATTGATTAAATTTCTAGTTACAGATTATATTACACCATATCCCTCACAGAGAAGATCTATAATGTTTCTTTTGCTTTATTGCTTTTATGTTGGAGAAAGTTATGTTCTCTTTAGATTGGTCGAATAGCAGATTTGTCAAACTATTTTCAGATATGAAAGCATTTGACATATCATCTAACCAACCATGTTTTCATCTCTTGAGATGCTCAGTGGGCTTCCTGAGAATGTAGCTTCCATGAATATATCCTCTTATGTCTCAACTTTGGTAGGGTATTGTGAATGAATGTCCTGATATTTCAAAATAATAATAATAATACTGACCCTCGCAGAGGGGTTCTAAATACACATTCTTTTAATAGCCTCTCTTAATCAGCTTTCCATTCAATACATGATTCGTACTTAAATTTATATGTACTTTTGAAGATAAAACTTAATATAATTTTCACATTTTTTTTGGAGCATTATTATAATTTTCACATTTTGACATATATAAACTACAATGAATATAATAAAATATAAATTTGTACACATATCAGGGATTGAATGGACAATGGAGAGTCGATTAAAATAGTATATCAAGAGGGTGTGTTTAGCATTCCCTGAGTGGGTTAGGAAGGCACGGTTGGTAGTGGTTGAAATCCATTCTAACATGGCCCAAACAGTGGATTCAATTGTGAATCCTCCGTGCTCCATGTTTGGTAATTTTTCTTGATTTATTAGGGATATTTTCCGATTTCTAACCTTCAACTTGGTTAAACAAATTAAAATTTGAAAAGTCACTAAAAAATAATTAAGTGAAAATATAAAGTATCAAAAATTGATTAAAAAGTAGATGGTCGTGCCTCAGTAGTAACCGGCAAGAGTGCACACTCCACCCATACGTGTCGCAGGTTTTATATACAGCAGCTCTATTCCACTTATACATGTGGGTTTTTCTCATATTTGTATGGATTATTTTCCTACCACGATTTATTTTCTTCTGTATGAGAGTTATTTTTTGGGTCGTATCTCGTAATTATATCCTGATGGACTTCTTGGATTTAGATCTACCATAAAAAAAAGATGGTTAAAAAGAATAATATTATAAATAATATTAAAAAAAAAAAAAGGCCCAAAAATGCATAGTTTACAAAAGCTCCATTTTTTCGCATCAGGTATGAATATGATCATAGCTCTCTACATAAAGTGAGGATAGAGCGTGAACCAAAGTCTCGTGTCTTCTAGGCTATCCGTTTCTGTCGCCGCTTCTGCTAATCATTTGTGTAGGTAACTCTGCTCCAGTTAGGGTTTTTACTTTCAATTTTCTTATATCATCATAATTGTATATTCAATTAATATTTCCACATTTATATTGACAGTTAGTGATGTTGTATTGCGATTCAATCATCTATCGCACCAATTGTTGAGTTCTCTTTTATATTTTCGGTATGTATATAATAATGTTCATTTACTTCGGTTTTTGGTGATAGTCTTGAACAATTGACCGTGTAAAATTGAGGTTGCTAGTTTATTAACAGTTTTGACTGTTTTTTTTTTTGGGAAATGATAGGACATAGTAATTGTTTGGAATTGTCAATGGCTCGAGCGCAGAATGTGATTGTTGCTACTGGTTTAGTTGCTTTTGCTGGTGCAGGCTTGGCTTTTCCCTTTTACATGGCGTGAGTATATTTCTTTCTTAGCAATACGTATTGTTGAGATGGCCAAATTTGACACATAGATGGTTTGTGTGGTATAGGTCGTCGAGGAAGGGGCCTGTTATTGACTCATCGAAACCCCTGCCCCCCCAGGCGACTTTTCGAGGGCCTTACATAAACACTGGTTCACGTGACGTTGGACCTGACCATCAAACTTATCAAAAGAAATGATCTATCGTTCACAGTTTAGGTAAACTGCATGTCTCCATTTGGGCAATCTACTAATTGAACATCTTTGAAATTTGATCTCTCCAGCCAATTCATATTTCTGTGGAGGGCCTGGAGGCTAGACGAGAAACGTACTTCTTTACCTCAGGTGGATGAATAATAGCTTGAAAGTGTGAGATTGACTTCGAGGACAAGATATCTTTTGTATAAGAAGTTAAAGCTGAAAATAGTTGGCGAATATCATTAAAAGATCATTATTTCCTTAAATCGTATGTGAATTTACATGTGCTTCTGTTTTGGAGTATTTGATATTTGTTGATAGGAGGTGAAATGTTTGTTGTTCTTATTTTCTTTTCAAGCTAATAATACACTTCCTTGATAGGTAATAATAAAAGCTTGTTTAGATCATTACACAAGTTAGATGACAAACTTTTAGTTAGGGAATTCGCTAACATGTAGGCCTTGTTCTTATGTATTCAATAGTCACTTCATGCTTCTTTATGAGATCACGAACGACCGAAACTTTATGTCAATGTACTGGCCTCAAGTACCATGTTTGTTATTCTTAGAGATGAATGTACAATCGACAATTTTCAAAGCCTTTGGTGAAAGTTCTTAATCATATTGCACACAATGTTGCTCTGTAGCAAGTAATGAATTTTATTTTGCCTCCTTAGTGGAAAGCCACTATTGGTTGCTTCATGCTTTTCAAAGACACAGCTTCTCAGCAAGAAGTAAAATATTTTATGATGTAGAATTTTCTTGTCTCTCAAACATTTGGCAAGATCCGAGTCTGAATAGCCATCTGCTTCTGGGTAGTCTGGATGCTTATAAGTTGGTATGTGGTCCTTTGTTCCTTGCAAGTATCTCATAACCTCGTATATTTCTAACATTTAGTTGCTTTTATATCTGCCCAGCAAACCTACTGCAAATTTAATCCTGGACCTGTAAGTTAGGCTGCAACAGCAGATTATATTTTGCGTTCTATGTTATGCTTATTTTTCCCACTAGCTCCCCCTGCTGATGAGAAAATGAGTTTTTGTTGAGGGAGACCAGAGACAATTGCCAAATGGTCCAAATTCAAGAAATAGCTCACAAACCGACGGCCCTCAATTTCTTTGACAACCCTCTCTTAACTCTAAATTTTCCTACACGTTAGTGAAAATTCAATGCTTCTAGGCTCTAGATGTTTACCCTACAATTTCTTGATTGAACTATTTTCTTTCTTTGACATGAACGAACCTCACTAATAGGAAAATTCAAAATTGTTCGCAACTGAAATGAGACACCATTATGTCATCTTGGTTTGGGAAATTGTGACAAGTCGTACACTGGAATGTTATTATCTCTCTTTCTATATATCTTTAGTATGCTCTGATTTTCGGTTCATAATAGTACTGTCTTAGGCACTCTAATCGGAGCCTTGAAAGCCTTTGTTATAGTGTACTTTGATGAAATTTAATTAATGTATTGAATTTTGATGTGTATGGATGATAAGAACAATAGAATATAATTGCAAAAAATATTGAAATTTTGCTTAAGTATTGTAACTATTTTTCTGAATTTTTTACTATATTCTGCTTTTTTGATATAGTGTTAAATAAAGGGTGAAACACACAATTGTAAAGTGAATTAAAAGACGTTTGATTAGATGTAACTTGAAAAGAAAATTATAAGATCCAGTGAGATATCAAATTATAAAATAATAAATAACTAAAATTGTCACATATATATTTTTTCTTACATCACTAAATTTAATTTCTTATTATAAAAAGTTTAGCATTATGATAATATTGACGGAGAATATTGATTTAAATTATAAATCTAAACCATTAATCCGGGTTGATGAGTACATAAATGTGTATATATATATATATATATAACATTTTATATTGAAATAAATGTGATAATTAGTACACTCTTATTCAAGTTAGAATACGTATTTTCTTCCCAGATAAATTTCTTTCCTCGTCGTCAGGGTCGCTAACTTTCAAACCCTGTGCCATGGGATTTAGGGATTTGGGTCTCACCATTGCCAATAACACCAGAAAATGTGTATCTGCTATTATAAGCGTTAAACCGATTGTCCGCGATTTGACGTGTGAATAATCTAATGCAGCCAAGCAGCATGTGTACGGCAGAGTGACACGTATCTCAAAGTTTAAATTACCGTTAATCACGTTGATAATTGTGGCTTTTGAACTCTCTACAGATACAGACCGGACAAACTATCAGGTCGGTAGTTTCCTCTCTAACCAGTGAGCAATCAAAACACGACACATCACAATCACAAGGCAAGACCGTAGTTTCAATACCAAAATGCCCCTAAACTCCTTCACCATCAACTCTCTGATTGGTCACGAAAATAAAACCAAAAGTCGCAGATCACACATCACAAAATGAAAAAATCAATCAGGCTACAGTTTTCGCTGTCTCGTGTGAAGACAGACACGAAGGCTTCGAGAGCCGAAGTTGGAAACTTGTACGCAAAGTTGTCTGCTCGCCAAGTCTCTCTCTCTCTCGGACGTTGGACAAATAAACAGAAACTGCTTTAACAAAACCTGTAATCTAATCCAACACACACAAATGGCGCTACACCTCTCTGCTACGGCTCTCACAGTCACTGCAACATCATCACGAACAAACCCACTTCTTTTCTTCTCCACTAGATCCCGAAACCAACACCCTTTAAGAACAACCTCACAAAAAAGCAGCAAAACCAGCTTTTCTCCTCTGCGTGTAGCGGCGCCACCAGCTGATCAACAAGAGACTGTGAAGAAGGAGCAAGATGAGTATAAAGTTGATGATGAGTTTGGTGAAGAGAGTATGGATTCTAAGTTTTCATGGAGGGATCATTGGTACCCAGTTTCTCTAATTGAAGATTTGGACCAGAAGTTGCCTACTCCGTTTCAGCTTCTGGGTAGGGACTTGGTGCTGTGGTTTGATAATAACAGTAAACAGTGGGTTGCTTTTGATGACAAATGCCCTCATAGACTAGCCCCATTATCGGTATACTTCTCAATTCTATATTTTTTATGGTTTGCTTGTAGTTGGATGGAAAAATAGAAGAAAAATTGTAACTTTAGGCCTTTTTGACTATTAATTTTTGACATAGGATGTTGTATTGGTTTTCAAGAAATGAAATTTTGTACTTAATTGGGTGGAATAGTGATCTCCAACTATGTTGAATAATAATAGTTTGCTCCAAAGGAACCTAGAAATGTTGAATTTCCCATTTAGGATTCGTCTATATGGGTTTAATTTGGCGATTTTAACATGATATTCAACATTTTACTAGTTTGAGGTTTCTTTTTTGTTGTTCACAGCCAAGTGGGGAATTTGTTTTGTTTTTTTAAAGTTGTTGGATTGATTTGATGAATTCTTTTTTGTTTTATAGGAAGGGCGGATTGATGAAAATGGACGCTTGCAATGTTCATACCACGGATGGTCTTTTGATGGGTGTGGATCTTGCACTCAGATTCCCCAGGCGGCTTCTGAAGGCCCTGAAGCTCGTGCAGTTCAGTCTCCTAGAGCGTGTGCTACAAGATTTCCTACAATGGTATCTCAAGGTCTGCTCTTTGTTTGGCCAGATGAGAATGGTTGGGAAAGAGCCAAGGCCACCAAGCCCACAATGTAATTGACTCTTCTTCCATGTTGTCTATTACGTTATGCATTAATTGGAATACTGCATGGTTAATACTTAATAAATGAGTATTATTATTCTGATAACTTATTTAGGTTGCCGGATGACTTTGACAAACCTGAGTTCTCAACGGTGACTATTCAACGTGATCTGTTTTATGGTTATGACACTCTCATGGAAAATGTCTCAGATCCATCCCACATTGATTTTGCTCATCATAAGGTAATACTTGAACTAAAACATCTTGATTGGAATTTGTTCATTCAAGTTTTACAAGCCTGCTGTAGCTTGTATGAAGTTTTTTTGATTGTCTAGTTTTACATTACTAGGAATTTCAATGTTGCTAAATGTCACTGGTTGCTAGGTGGAAATGTCATCTGTACAGTACCTTGTCAGATTAAGACACTACATTTTATTAGCTAAAGAAGCATGTAGTTAACAGACTTATCATCTTTGAGGCTAGGTATGAGATATCCTTGAAATTGTAAGATAAAGAATTGTAAATCAGTATGGAAATCTTGAGAGCTGTGCATAAAGATCAAGCTATTAAATTGTCAGTATTGTTGAGAAAATGTTATATGTCAAACCTAAGACTTGAAACTTTTTCTGATGATGACTGAAGAAACTGCCTGTCTTTGGAAAATTTCTCTGGAAACAGTTGTAATACATTTACTGAGCTGGATGCATAAGTGTAGTTAGGTCTGTTATCAACCTTTTTGCAGTGAAAAATTTAGGCCTCATGAGTTATGTGTTTTGTGGTATCTTGTACTAGAAAACTTTTAGTGGAAAATTTTGGTTGTATAGTATGTACTATCCTTGCATGTGACAACTTGTTAAATTTGTTTAGTACTCCTCAGGCTAAGATTATCTGTGATTGTCTTGGTAATTTGCTTATTGCTCAACAGTTTAAGGGAGTGAGGAAACTTTTATGAGTACGGGATGGCAGATTGCTTCTTGGTATAATTTGAATATATAATGTTAAACAAGCTGTAACATTTCTTGGTCAGATTGCCGTGGAAATGTGACACAACTTGCACTCGGCATTAAACAAAACTTCACATTGCTTATTGATGAGAGATTGCCTGCAGGTTACTGGAAGAAGGGACAGAGCTAAACCTTTGCCATTTAAGTTGGAGGCTAGTGGCCCTTGGGGTTTTGCAGGAGCAAATGATGGAAACCCACGGATTAGTGCTAAGTTTGTTGCTCCTTGTTATTATATGAACAAGTAAGTCCACTATTGTATAAGCTTTCAAAGTTGCTTACGTCATCGATAGAATAAATCTTTTTCTGTCTAGCTTTCTGCTTAGCAATAAACTTTTTTTTTTTTTTTTTTCTCTTTGACAACACCTATAAACATTCTTATCTATAATTTTCGTTTGCAGACATTTGGGATCTTGAGTAGTTTCTTAATCTTATTGTAAAATGATTTTAGTATCCCTGACAAAAACATTGTGTGGCAAAATGTAGCGTTTAATTATGCAAATATTTCTCATTCTTAGACGCAAGTTTGATATCTCAAAGCTAGAAAATGACTTGCATCTTATGGTTTGAGGTTGGCATGTGGTTCACTAGAGGCTTATGCATAATTAAATTAGACCAAACCATAGCATCAGTTTATGTTTGAATTAACTGTCGTTTAACAAAACTAATAACATATCATATATAAAATTCAATACAACCCACTCGTTTAAAAGTTTCTTCTGATATACTTGAATGGGGATTATTTTTCCAACACATCAATTAGAACTTAATAATTTCTTATATTGCTTTTCTTTCAGGATAGAAATAGACACAAAACTTCCTATAGTTGGTGATCAAAAATGGGTAATATGGATTTGTTCCTTCAATGTACCATTGGCACCTGGGAAGACCCGTTCAATTGTTTGTAGTGCTCGAAACTTCTTCCAGTTCACGATGCCAGGGCCTGCCTGGTGGCAGGTAAGAACCTTTTATGGGTGCTTGCTTTACATTTGTAGCACTTCGATGGAAATTCCAATCACTTTCCTCCTTTACCATGATATAACTATAATTTAGGTTTTCTGTATATGGTAGTTGCTTGTTGCATATAATATGGCTAAGTATGCTTAGGATAGTTCATCTGGTGAAAAGTAAACAAACCTTTTCCTGATACTGTGAAATGATTCTAAAAGAAAACAAGAACTTGTTGAGAGGCATCCAGTGCTTTTATCTTTGATGCCATCATGTTCTGCTTGGAAAGGGGAAAGTTTTTGACGTCTCATTGTCAGATGGGGGGTCATATGGGTTTTTATTATATTTAATTCTGGCAGGACTAATTTTTGCTTGGGACAGAAATTGTCCAATCCCTAGCCAATCTGGGGCTGAACAGTCCTGAGTGTTGTCTTTTTCTGTTGGAGTTTCATTTGCCTGGCATCCTGAATTATGTCCCCTCTAGCGAATCAAGCAGTGCTTGAATTGCTAACCTTACCAATATTTATGGTGTTATGGAGTAGTATATATGAAATCTAGAAGAGCAATTGACTACCATTAAGAAATTCTCTGGTACTCAAGCACAAAGTCTAACATAGTTAAAGTTATCTAAGTTCCTAATCCATGTCCCATTCCTTGTTTCTCTCTATCTGTGGATTATTTATTTCTATATGTTTCTTAGATCATCTTTCAATATCCTCTCTCTTTGGTTTCTATTTCTTAGAGCAGCTTTCAATATTAATATAATTATTTACCCTTTGCAAGTCTTTGTAAATCTTAGTATATCGGTGAATCACATGTTATATGGCCTATTATAATTTCAGGTGGTTCCTAGATGGCATGAACATTGGACTTCAAATAAGGTCTATGATGGAGATATGATTGTCCTTCAAGGTCAAGAGAAGATCTTCCTTTCAAAGTCAGTGGAGGGTTCTGATGATGTTAACGAGCAGTATACAAAAATCACATTTACACCCACGCAAGCAGATCGTTTTGTGTTGGCATTTCGAAATTGGCTAAGGAGACATGGCAACAGCCAGCCTGACTGGTTTGGATTTAGCAGCCAAGAACCTTTGCCATCAACGGTCTTATCAAAACGTGAGGTATGAAAATTTTCTGTCTATTCTTTCAAGAAGTGAAACAGGAGTATTAGGATTGCCTTTAGATCTTTGAATGATCCAAATGCAAATTATGTTGAATAACTTTGTAGGTCAACAGTGTAACATAATAATAATAATGAAAAAATCATATTAGGATGATAATAATATATTAGATGCCAATGGACCTGCACTAAGAAGTTGTTAAGATGACCATGATAAATTACTTGAATTTCGCGATAAAATTTCATTTTTTGTGGTCTCAAAAGTCTTAGTGATATATTATTCGGTCTTGTGAGTTAGATTAATTTCTAATATTTCAGTTTCTGGGTTATGTTGCAGATGCTGGATAGATTCGAGCAGCACACCCTTAAGTGTTCATCATGTAAATCAGCATATTCAGCATTCCAGTTGTGGCAAAAGGTTCTAATTGGCGCCACTGTTATATTTTGTGCGACTACTGGGATTCCTTCAGATACACAACTACGGGTTGTTTTGGCTGCGTTTGCACTTGTAAGCGCTGGCATTGCTTATGCTTTGCATGAACTCCAAAAGAACTTTGTGTTTGTTGATTACGTACATGCTGAAATTGAGTAGGTAATATATAGATGCTGAGACTAGCTGAGAGCCTCAAATATGGAGAGGTGGTATTAGGAAGATTGTGGTGGGCAAGTCTTGTAAAAATTTGAGAATTTTGTACAGATTATACAAAGAAAGTCAGTTATATAACCAAACTTAACATGTTTTGCTTCCTATATCAAGTATAATGTTTCCACTGAAATTCTCAGTTTTTTTTTTTTTTTACACCTTAAAAGAAAAACATGTTGACTCACAATCGATTTTCAAAGCACAAACTTGTGTTCCTCTAATTCATTAGCAACATATAATATGCTTAAAAAATCTTGAGCTTTACATTCTTGAAACCTATTTAAATTCATTGGAAATCAATACTGATGGATATAGCATAAAGTTACACTAATACTTTTGAATAAACATTATCTGCTGTCATAAACGAAGGCAAAAAGATAAAGTGATCTTAATTATTAGATTCCTCTTTGAATGATACATAATACCAAGACATCATGACAAATGTGTCGCTAACTTATATGTAACACGTTACATTATCTGAATGAGGGAAGCATATATTGCGTTTTTTTTTTACTCTATTGTGCAGCCCATTATCTTCATGGGTGTTGTCACAAGACTTTCTATGGAAATGCGATCCGAAGTTGGTAAACAAAAGTGCTGTGCGTACAAGTTGCATTCAATCATTCCAATATTTTTTAATAACATTGAGGCTAGAAATGACGAAAATCAAGTTTAAACTAAAATAGCTAACAATGCAAGATGCTTGTGTAAATATACCATTTTGTTTTTTACTATAACGTAACCAAATAAAACTATCCAATTCATATATAGATATTGGTAGCATAAAAAGTTCAATGATAATTGCAAAATGAGGCTTTGGATTTGAGGTATGTCCCTAACTGTTAATTGTAGTCCTTTAAAAAAAAAAAAATTAAACCTAGCTAGACAATGCAATATATGAGCTTTCTTCCTCATTGGAAGCTAATCCAAATTCAAGCATTATGAATACTATATACATATTTTATTAATTAGTTAGTCTATAAACAAAACATCTGTTATTCTGTATGGAGTGGCTTTTCTCTTTTCTACAAGCCATTCGTTCACACACTGCCCGATATATGCTATACACTAACAGATAATAAGAATCTCACCTTTTAGTCTCAACTCTCAAGGATTAAGTCCCATAGTTAGTCTAATAAATTTTTTTTTCAGACTGGTATCTCAAGCATCTTTATATCTAAAATAATGATTATGTAATATTAAAGAACCACTTTTAGAAAGTGGGATTGGACCTCTGAATTTAAGTTAGAGAAAGAGTTGTCTAGCGTTACAAAATCGTTACACTCGAGTATATCTGAATTTAAAATCTCGAACCTAAAATGCTATGTACATATAATCAACTACTTTCAAAAATATTGATAAATTTTTATTTTTCAGTTTGGAATTAATATATATCTATGGGGATTTGCAGTCAATAACTTTTTTTTTTTCTAATTATTTGTGTCCTATATAGAGAGAGAGAGAGATAAACTACTTCACAAAAATGTTGAAAACTACAGAAAATTGATTAATTTGAATTAAAGAACAAAAAAGTCATTTGGACATCGCCAGCAGTATCCAGACTTTCATTTGTATTGTGTACTAACTTGAGGATAGCAAATTTCATTATTCTTTCAAAAGTAACACTTGAAAATAGAATTTACAAGTTGATAGAACCTAAATTTTTTTTTGAGTGAAGTGCTGTCGTTGGAGTGCATGCATTCATGAAAATGTATAATTTATTTGATTGTTGAAAATGTAGTATATAGATCTCATAATGCTACCACATATGGCAATCGAAATCAAGTGCTCTAAGAAACAGAGCTGCATATCATTTATTCCTAACAACATGGTAAAAATTATCAAGTGAACCCATATATGTAAGTTGATAAAAGAGTGAATTGAGTAATATTATAAGTTCAAAAGTTTCTACCCAAAAAAACTCATTTTAAAAGATATAACAAGTGTAATTCCTAGCTTAACCTAGTTGGAAATTACATTTCTTAGCAAAATTGAGATCTCAAATTCAAATTCTCCTAAAAAAAAAAAATTATAAATATATATCTATCAGTGTGGCATATTCACTCTTAGCTTAAGTGGTTTGCAACTCCATATCTAAGTTTATAGATAGGGTGACAATTCATGTTGACGGGTTGAGTTTGACCCAACGCAACAAAATATGTTTAATTGAACACGACTTTTTATTAAATAGGTTATATCACGTGATCCTACTAACTCATTTATTGTATAGGTCATGTCGGATTGTTTCAGTCTTAGATCTATTTCATTCATATAGCTTAAATTCAATTCATTAATTTGTTAAATTTAATTTGTATATTAATGCACAAATTACAACTAAACCCTTGATTTAATTTTAAAATCACAAAGTTACCCCTAACACTAGTAAATGTGTCTACTCATAGCCCGTTAAGTTGAACCTAATACGACTTGTTTATTAACTGAGTTAAACAAGTTGACACGATTAATTATAAACTCAAACTTGATTACGTCAACCTAAATCAAATTATTTGCTTTAGGTTTATGTTAGGTTATTGTATCGTTACCCAGGGAAGTCCAAGTGGTCAGAGTTGAAACTCCATCGTGTGATATTTATCAATATATATAAATATAAAGTTTTCTCCTTGTAATATGAGAATAAATGTCTCCCAATTATAGTTTCAATTATTAAAAAAATATTTCCCTCTTATGAGAATAAATATTCAAATCATACGTATAATAATTGATCTTATAATTAGTAGATTTCTTTAACCTGTTCAATGCTAATTTTTTTTTTTAAAAAAATAATAATAAGTGACAAGTGACTTTGTAATTGTACCATAATTCACTAATCATAACACCATCTTACAATTCAATTACAAATCATCGATAACATAATTTTGAAATATTTTTTGAGCAAAAATGTTAGTCTAAGTGGTATTGCAGATATAATTAATATACCTATATCCAACATGCAAATTGAACACCTCTAATACAAAACAAATTAACCATAACCATAGTCTTTCTTTTAAATTCAGTGTACATAGCAATTTATTGATGAATCCATTATCAATCAATTATAATCATAAGATGTAGTCAAGTTATACTCTACATATGCTTCATTACAAGGCATCTAGGGAGATATAAATTAGAAAGCTGGCCACATAAGATGTAGGTAAAGCTGTATATATGCTTCCACAAACGTCCGTCGTAATTATACATAGCATTTATTTCGCATTTGTAGTTACATATTTATTATTGTTCTTCATTAAACATTCTTTACAGAGGTCTAACATTCTAACAACATTAATGTTTGTCATGCATGAGCATACAATAGCAGATATATAACTAAAAAACAAGAACGACTATTACTATGTGTATGTAATTTCAAGAATCGTATATGCGTCACAGAAGAACAAACCGGATTCTCGCAGAGATTCAGAAGCCATGCACAGTAGTAATCCAAATTGCTTCATCCCCTTAGAATATATAATCAATAGATAAAGCCAAATTAGCATACATATGAGTCTTATAAATAATTGATATAAGTAATGACTATATATTAATATGAGATTTTACGAACATATATTGAAAGACAAGTACTAGTCTACTACGAAACTTACACAGCTTAAAAAATTACTAACTCCAGCTTTTACTATATATACACCTAATTAGTTAATACTAGCACACAAAATTGGCTTGTTGGCCTAGGTTTTTTTCTGTACCGTTTATCTAGGCTAAATTCATCTGATAAAAGTGTACACAAGTACTGTAGAAAGAAGATAATCTTTTTATAATACATATAAACAAGTAATTCATTAGTACCTATCATCTAATTGCACTTGTGCTACTTGGTTGATCTCCGCTTTAGCTGGCTTCAATATTGATATAGTAGTGGCCGGCGTGTGTCCAACGAACAAAGCAACATGCCCCATAAGCTTATCTTTCCGAGAAAATGTGGTACCACATGAACATTGCCATTTGAGATCCCCACAATGCTTCTCATGTGTCCGAAGATCGGACAGCACCGAGAACTGCTTCCTGTTGCAACGCTTGCACACGTACATCTTCGGGCAATGGCTTCTTTTGTAATGATTCTTCACGCAAATCATGGACTTCAATGGCTGGAACTTGGCGTGCTTCTGGTTCCACCTACAACCCTCTTGTGGACATGAATATTTCCTTGGAAATTTCATTGCAGCCTCGTTACCCGTTGCGTTTCCATTGATCTTCTTCAATGGATTTGCTAAGGCAGCACTACTCTTGTATTCATCACCATGAGCTCTCATGTGCATTCTTAAATTCGCATCTCTCTTGAATCCTTTACCACAAACTTGACAATAATGTGTGTACTTAGCTAACAAATTTGCGGCATCCAATTCGATTATATCATCATGATTCTTTGATAAAGTACCAGCCCCTTCTGATGATCCTTCCTTTATCTCAACAACCCTCTGAGATAATTCACTCCTATCAACCCTAATTGCATTGCTAGTACTCATGCCAACTCGATTATGATCAACGTTAGTGTTACAATTAAAGTAATTCTCACCATACCAATTCTCAAAAGTCTCACCAGAATAGAAACCTTGCGCTCTTTCTTGTCCAATGCTGCCATCAAAATGTGGTTGATGAGACGTGGACAAGCCATCAGTTGCTCGAACTTTAACATGTTGTTGAGGCACTATCTCATTGGAAATATTATTGTTGTTACCTGAAACAGTCGTGGCACCATGATTCATTTGCTGGCAAGTGAGCAACATCGTAGAAGCGGCCACGATTATTTCTTGAACTAAAGAGCCCATGTTAGCCACGGCCATGGACGTTGACTCTTGCTGCTGGTTTTGATCTGGGGAGATTAGAATGCCAACCAATCCTTGAACTTGATGGACCTTCTCTTTTAGCAAAGAAAGAGTGTAGAGAAGAGAATTTGAGTGGTTTTCTGGCCCCCCACTACCTTCCACAGAAGATGAAACAAAATTTTCAGTCACAGGATACATTCTCAGACCTTGTGACACATTTGGAAAGCAAGAACTAGTGGCGTCTGATGGGATCATATTCTATGTATTGCTCCTGTTGATCTCCTGTCTCCAATTTGCTATACTGCTTAGCTGCCTTTTTGTTGGTTCCTAGATTTGTTTTGAATCATTGAGAAAAGCTTGTTTCGAAGCTAAAGTGATTATATAGAGAAGCATATCCCAATCCTGTTAACCAAAAAGATAATAATAAAAAAAATTGTTGTTGAGATGGGGTTAGAGACAGCTAGTTGCTAAGTCAACTAAGAATTCGAATCAGCTCATCCCCACTTAAGACCTCCCTCAAGTCCTACCATTATCACGTTGTGACAAGTCTTGTATAAAGAAAGGTGTCGATGGAAGTTGGCAACATAAACAATACTTTATTTATAATATAATCATTTGAGATAATATTAGAAAGCGCTCTGAATACAAATAATTTCAGTTAACCCTAACTTTTAAAAATATTAACCAAAAAAATCCAACTGTTGTCCAAAAGCGACTTTCATCCAAGAATGAAGTAGTTTTTAAGAAGACGAAAATGCTTTTACTATATTATATTAGACAAAATACAAAATATATAAAATTCATAACAAAAAAATTAAACAATTTTTCACCAATTATCAATTGACACCACCATTTTAAAATTCAAATATTAATATATGTAATTAGAATTTTTTTTCTTTATTTTAAAAAACAATTTTTAAATTAAAATAAGAAAAAAATTAAGAACTCCATCTAGTAAACATCCTGGATCTCCATCATTGATGGATCTCCACCTGATGGAGTTGTAGTGCATGATGAATGAACCCAAATATTCAAAATATCTAGATTTGAATATCATCAAATCAAACCCAAATTTATTTCATAATCAATATCTGCATTCAATCGAATGGGTTCGAACGAACAAACTGTGATTTTCAAACATAAAGGACTCCTAGATGCACAAGCCCCCCACAACCCAAGTCATTTAACTAGATGCACAAACCCAACTCTTCATCTTTCATCTCCTTCAACCAGACGCACAAACCTTCACAACATAGGCCTTTCCATCCTTCATCTCATTCAACCGGACCATAACCTAAATCTTTTCATCCTCTATCAGATTTGTCACAAAATACATAACCCACACCACACTTTGTTCATCTTAAGTCATCACCGATCTCCATCTGCATCTCGATTTGTCACCCATAACCCATAGTCTAATCAGTAAGGATGGCAATGGTTCCGCAGAACCATCTCCATTAGACCTAGAACGATCATGATTTTTAGATCATTCTAAAGGTCTTTATTCTTTTTAGTTTTACTTTTTTTAAAAATTTATTTAATTGTTTAATTATTTAATTGAATTTGTTTTTTATTTTACATTATTATTTAATTTCTTCTTTAAAAACAATAATCATATTTTTAATTAATACATTTTATTTTATTTTATTTTTTATACATTGTAATTGCCGACCTGCTGTCTCCCCAATTCATCAAAAGTGAGCAATTGACATTATTACCCTTAAAGCCTAATGACGCCGTCAAGTTATGAATGGAAATTAAAATCCCACTAACAACGGGCTTTTTTGGGTATTATTTTCAAAATGAGGGATAGTTTTATATTATTTTCAATTTAAGAGGGTATTTTGATAATATCCCTAATCTTTTTTGTTTCACGCTGGATATACATTAATTTCTTTGTATGAATTGTTTACTAATATATGTATCTTACGTGTTAAGACATTTACAGGTTGCTTTATGTCCATCTCTCTCACCTCTATGAAAAGTGAGATGAAGAAATCAATTTAATAAACAAATCATTTCCTTTATGTTCTGACGTCAATCTTTGCGCATGAAGTTGAACGTTTCCATGGTTTCGCAATCGTAACGAAACAACCCTTTCACACTTGGAATTGTCGTTTGCCAACTCCCTTTCTCCGCAGCCTGAGAGCCTTAGAACTGCATCTATATCTAAACATTAGTAATGGGCGCAATATGGTAGGAAAGGAGGCGGCATATATCAGCTCAGGGTGAGTTTTTCTTATAAATTACATTGCAACATATTAGCTAGTAGTGATATATTAAAAAACTCAACAAAAATATATATCTCAATGGGGTATTACATGTTATCGGTCATATATTATAAATTATTCAGATGTGAACAAATGAATGTGAGAATAATAAAATTTCAAGTTGAAAATATAAAAGAAAGAAAACAATTTATGTAAATTTGGAAGCTACAGTTTATAAAATATATATTAGTTATAATTAATATATTAGTTATTGAGTTCTAAGTGTAATTTATAAAATCAATTTAACAAATTTATAAATTTAATAATGAGAATAACTAATAAGATATATATTTAATGGGTTTGTAGGAACTGATTTGGTATTAAATTCAAGTTACATTTTTCTTTTAAAGGAGCTCTTATTGAGCATGTGACTTTAAAACAATTAATCGTGTTATAAACGTTTGGTGTTAAATAGATCTTCAAATAAAAAATTACATATATATGTTCAAATCCATATAAGAACTTCTATTCCAACTTACTCAAAAAAATCCTCACACCAAAAATGTCAGAACAAAGCCGCCAACAAAAAGTCTCTAGACTAGTTTTGGTTCTAATAATTCCCATAACTCCGACTTTCTAGCGAAATTAAACTGAATGAAATAGAGAATTAAACAAATAAAAAAAAAAAAATCCTCCTTTGAATATTACTTCAAAACCTTTCTAAGGTCTCTTGTCAATAGAAATGAATAAAATAAGTTTTTGACGACCCATTCAGTAATTAAAGTATTTTCAATGTCAATATGCTCAACCTTTTCGATTTGTGTTAATTAATTAACCTCAACTGACCTAGTCAGTAAAAGAATATATAAAACTATAACTTGTTTATTATTATTATTATTATTATTATTATTATTTTATCCAACATTTTCATTTTAAATTCATTAAATGTATTATTAATACTAGATATATAACCTCAAATATATTCCAAATGATGTGTAATAAGTAGTTTGTCATTGTTACATAGGTTATAAGTTTATGTGATGAATACGCACGATAACAATGATAAATTATTTGTCATATTATTTTGGATGAACTTTAGTAACTTTTTTGGGTTGTATATCATTACTCATAAACACATATTAGCTAAACTTCAATAAATAAGTTTTCTCAAAATATAGCATGTCATAATACGTTTCATTAATTTCTTATTTGGTAATATATAACAAAAAGCGATTTTAGTATTATATCTACACATAATATTCATACAATTCCAAACAAATTTAAAATTCAAAATTATAATTTGAATTATGATTTTAACTTTTAAAGTCTTTCCGATAAAATAAATGCCCTCAAATTATGAGAACTGAAACAACTCTTGATTTAGCATTCAAATGGCACCGTCCCCAGCAGCTTCAAGATGACTACCAAGATTTAAACCTAAACAACGGCATTATAAGACGACGTTTTCAAACATAATAATTAATTATCCCCCAGATTTACTTGGTTAATATAATATCGATAAAGTCATTCAATTTGTATAGCCACCTAGAAATTAAAGAACAACGTTCTTTTTCTTTTTCATTTTTAAACAACAAATTTAAAGAAAGAGAAAACAATGTATCAAAGTTACGCCTTTCTGGTTTGAAAAAGGAGCATCTCTGAGGCCTTGTCAAGTAAGGCTACTTCAAATGTTCATTTTATTTTTATTATTTCATGATTTCTAGCCTTTTCGTGAATGTATTCCATCAAAACATACACTAGAAAGGACTCTTCGAAGTAAAATAACATGGAACATTTATTAATGATTTAATTAAATTATTTTAAATTATATATATAATCAATAATTCACAATTTTAGAACAAAAATGATTAAAATCAGTCCGTTTTTGTAATATATATACTTGATTTCAAATAACAAAATTGATTTCTAATATAACTTTTACTCTGATTAATAAGATTTTTTCTTTTTCTTTTTTTTTTTAAAAAAAAAAAAATTACCATGCATCGAATTTATGGTTAATTTTCATTTTAGTCAGCTGTCATGACTCATACCCTATTTCTAGGTTTCAAAATGACAGTCTTTGGCTCTATGCATGGGTGCAAACTCTTATACTTGTGATACATTTTAATTACCTCTAGAACTCCAACTTTTATTATAAATATCTTAATTATATTTATTTATTTATTGTTAATCATACTATTAATATACAGATCGTAGTAACTTTACTGATAAAAACCATTGATTAGATTAGTTTTAATAATTTAAAAAAGTCAAAATTAAATAAACAGAAGGAAAAAAAAAAAAGTTAAAGAAGACTGACTAACTCACTCTCTCTTATAAAAGAAACTCTTGAATTATATAGTTCACAATCTTGTGATTAAACTTGGTGCAACTTTCATTTTATTGTCTATAAAATAATGGGGTCACAATAAGCTCTTGGTGATTGAAAAAGGCTTACAGCTATTGTTTAGAGCACCTCCAGCTATGTTAGTCATGCACCGTCGTTAATTAAAATAATTAATGATGTCACTTTTTATGCACTCCAATCACTTCTTATATTATTAAAGTTAAACTACTTAAGGTAAAAGTACATTAAAAAAAAAACAAAAATAAAACAAGAGTCGTAATCAAATAGCCAAATTCTTTTTTATATTGTTTAAAGTAATTTTAAAATCAATCAAACTCTCTCTCATCTTAGTTTAATATTAATGTATAGCTAAAATCTCTTCATATTATTTTAATATAAATTCTTGATTTTAATACAGATAATGGTTGAAGTATTCAATAAAAATTGCTAGTTAAAATAAATTTATTATTATTTTAATTAAAATTTAGAAAATATGATTGGATATGCTCTCGTAAATCTTAAATTTGATTCAAATCACACTTGGCGTGCTGGCTCCAATTCGCGTACCTAAAAAATATCGAGTGCATAGTTCGACCCTCTATGCCAACAGGCAAGTGGCAGATTTGCCCTTTTCTTTGTGGGCTTCTTCTTTTTCTCTTGGAAGCTATCCTCTCACTTTAGGGAGTCTCTGATTTGGGCTGCACCTCAGTAAGTTTTAGAGAAAATGTATAAAATAACCCATTTTTTAGAGTCAATTTGAAAACTAACCTTTTTTTTTTAGGTTGAAAAAATCTCAACCCTGAAGTTGAGATTGATTTAAATTAACACTATGATTCACAACCTGGAAGTTGAGATTCCGAACCTAGAGGTTGATATTCTCTACCTTGAGGTTGAGATTTAAAAAAAAAGGGTTATTTTTCAAATGGATTATCAAAAAGAGGTTAGATTTCAATTAAATCCGTTTAAGTTTTATTTAGAGAGCCCAACGGTATTATCTGTATATGTCAAGCGTGCGTAATATTGTTTAAAAAGAAAAAAAATAAAAAAACAATTGGTTCTCATTGTGAACAAGGGTTGTGTTTTGGTGACTGCGTCCGGCATTGCAGTATGGTGTCCGCTTACTGCGTTTAAATTATTCTTCGAGATACGAGAGAGCTTAGTGGTTCTCATTTGTATTATAAAATTATAAATTGTACAGACTCAGAAGTCAGAACCCAACCTTTCTACGGTTGGCTCCACCATGAATCTTACTAATCAAGAAAAAATTATTAAATAAAAGACCTTTCATGGTGGGCCGTCGGCACACGCCCCATGGACCCACGTTCTGCTCTACAGTTCTAGAAGCCACAACTTCTATTGGGCACTTCTCTTGGGATACTCCTTCTTCGTTTAAAGTATACTCCAATATATTTCTCATTGATACACTAATACATATATTCTCAATCATTAAATTACATTAGAAACATGATAGATGATTATTTTTAAGACAAAATTACCAAAGATATTATTAACAAAGAAGCCGCACTTTGTCGTCCGCTGACTTACAAGTTGAACTGGTTTAGTTACAGTGTGAAGCGTGAACCACTTTTCCAATCAAAGAAATAACATTTCAAGATTATATGTGATAAACAAAAAACGGTTGATGACTTGATCCACTCTATGGTCAATGGCGACGCCAAGCTAGACTTGCCAGATCACTTGGAGAAGTACGTGAGATGGTTTTGTTATCTATCAAAATTATGTAGAACTAGATTTTGTTTGATTTTTAGGAAAATTGAGCAAACTAAAGAAAATAAATGATTGAATTTTGTGATTTAATTGGACTCAGGTGATTATAGATGTTTTCTTACAACAAAGAAAGTATGTATGTGAGACTAATTCATTGTTCAATAGAGTTTATAAGCAATAGGGTTTGGACGTTCGAAAATAGGCTTTATGAGGCTGAAAGAATTAAGCCTAGTAGTTTTTGGCATCCCAGGATGTCAGCCTCCAATGTTGGTTGCGGAAAGGACTAAAAGGCCACACATACATAATGACTGTGGAGACATTTTCAATGGTCAGGCTTTTTTATTTGAAATCAAAATTTTAGTTTTAGTCACCTTCGATACGTTTGTAGTGGCATAATTCTAGATTTCAAAAATTGACCCTAATTGCTACCTTCTACCGATATGAATTTGAAAAAAGGTTCTTTAAATCTATAGCATATTTAGTAGTTTTCTGAGAAGAAAATCTTACACAAGTTTAATAAAAATCTGTCCCCTACTAGGCAAATGCCTTTAACATATGAATTTATTTTGATTTGTTTAGAAATTGTTAAAAGTCTAAAATTATACACCGTTGAAGAATACTTAATGTTAGAAAAACTGCCTATGATGTAATAGGGCTTTTTAGTTGCTCATATTAACTATCCACCCAGTGGACGGAGGTGTTCGAACTTAATCCTCTATTATCAAGTGACAGTATTGTTAAAGACCAAAAACTGAATAATAACTGAAACTTGAAACCTGAATAACATGTTTTTTTTTTCTCTCTTACCTCTGAGTATATTATAAATTTATTTGTTTTGTTAAGTTAAAATTATCTGAAAACTAGTAATTTGATATTTATACCATTTTAATTATTTATTATTATGTAATTTTAATTGATTTAATACAAACATCTGAAAATAAATAATTTAATAAATTCTAAAATATTTTTTATATACATATTAATAATATTTTATTCATAATTAAAATATGGTTAAAAAATATAGTAGCATTAACCATATTTATATATTTACATATATTAATATATTTAAGAAAATAATTAGAAAATGAATGTTTAAATTGTAAATTAAAATATATTAGTTTAATTCCAAGATAATTTGAGATGAAATGCATTTAAATTTTTCTTTTTAAATATTTTTGTAAGTATCAAGAAAAAAAAATTGAGTAATATAAAATTAGAACAAATTTGAAATTTTATTATTTTGGAAAGATAAATTTAGAATAAAAATTTTTAAATGTTATCAAATGATTTGCAACTAAGTGAAATATTAAAAATTTTTATTTAATTTTTTTAATTATTTTTTGATAACTTTAAGTGGTTTGATCACTTAAAAAAATAAACAAAAACGGTTTAATAGATATAATTCAATACTATTAAGTCTTAAATAGAAAAGACAAACGTCCCGTAAGAGTTTATTTTGTTTTTTCCTTTAACAAAATCATTCTAAAGTCACTAATTAACATCAAATCTTACTCGAAATATTTTTGAGTTACTGCGTACCAAAGGGAAAGATGTCATTCTTTAGGTAAAATCATAATTTAGCATTAGGTTCCATTAGGATGGACGTGATTCAAATAAAGATTTGCTTCTTTGGATTTGGAATGACATGACACAAGTCACGGTTTGACTCGAAGAACAAATGTGCTTTTTGGTTTACTTGATTCGATATCATGTCATGAGTCATGACATGGCTCCGAAAAACAAGTTGGTTTTTGAGTCACAATGCTTGACTTCGAGTTGGTGGGTGAAGAAGAACGGGGTAGATTGTTAGATGTGGAAGCCTAACGGGAGTGACATGTTAAAAGGAGAGTTTAGTAATTTAGGGGTTAATTTGTGATATTGATTTTACAAGCGTTAGTTAACGCCCTTTCATGAATGGGACATTTTTGCTAAAATTACTAATGAAAAAATCAGAACAAAGTCCATTTATATTTAGATTTATATATTATAATCCAAAAAAACCATCTTAATTTGCCAAAATCTACATTTTCTCATTCTAGTTATTTCTTTTTTTTATTTAACAAAATCATTCTACAGTCATTAATTAAGATTAGACCTTACTTGAAATATCTTTGAGATATTTTAATACTAATTAAAATCTTAATCAAATTTTCTATTCAATTATTTTAATATTTAATTTGTGATAAAATAAATAATTTTTTTGTTTAAAAAAAAAAAAGCAAACTTACATGAAATTTTACACTTGTTTAGTCAAAATAGAGATAATAGTTTGAGTGATTTACATATTAATCGCTAGTTAAAATGGTTTTCTTATTGCTTCAGCTAAAATTTTGCTAATATTTGGAAAGTTATCTATGCTTTGACAACACCAAATCTGACAAGGCTATTGGCAGAACATAGAGCAGTACCTGTATTAATCTTTATCCGGTTTGCACTTGGGTGCAGTCCATTTGATAAACTGCGAATTTGGAATCTTCAACTGAATCAAATTAGCATTAAGAATATCGCTAAGGAATGCCCGTGACCAGAATTGTTGTTTATTTATTTTTATATTTTATTATCTATACAGCAAATTACAAATTATGATTACAAAAATGAATTTCTCTTCTACTGTAAGAAAGGACTACATTAGTTGCAATAAAAAAACATTTACATTAAGTCAGAGTTTTAACTACCTTATCCAACCACTAACCTTATTAATAAATTACAGTTATTGGATTGGTTATAAGGGTAGTTATTAAAACCAATTTATATAATTAAAGAAGTTTAGAAATGTAACCACATCACACTTTCGTAATTGCTGACCTTTAACTGCTGTGTATCTTATGCAAGACCATAAACACATTCATATGGTTTACAAGTAAAAGTGTACATCAGACAAAATTAAAGAAATTAAAATGAAAATATAAGTTACAGGTCAAACTTGAAGGAGTCTTTCAAACAATTAAAAACATATAAATCTATATAATAAACTAAAGCAATAAGTTGCTCATTTTCTATGAAGTCTGCATCAATATAATTTTATAATTTTTGTTATATCGGCTGCCAGAAAACAAACCAACTATGAATATAATGACCACCCACCAGTCCAAAAGTAAACAGAGCCATAGTTATTGTTATGCGTTTTTTTTTTTTCCCATGTTTACATGACATAACGTGTTCCTGTGTCTGAAATGGAGAAGATTCAGCATTTCAGCTTTGATCGTGAGTTGATCTACCATGAGTTGTACGAGGAAGATGATGATGCAGTCTACTGCCAAGCCTGCTGTGCAGTCATCTCTGGGGCCCGCGTATGTCCATGATGATTATTCTCTGAACATTTACGCTTTCCACGAATCATGCGTTGAATTATTACCTGGTGAGATCCAACACCCTCCTCATCCCCAGCATCCTCTAAGAGTTATTCACCATGAAAAATTCGTTGCAACAAATGATGCATCCATTGATGGTTTCATATGTGACGGATGCAGACATTACTATTGGGGTTTCCAATATTGTTGTGAAGAGTGTAAGCTTAAACTTGATGTCCGATGCGTTTTAAAACGCGATAGTCAGCTGGTGTCATCGAAATAGACACCGATTTTCATAATCATAAACTGCAACTTTTTTATTGTAGTAAGTTTTTGATAACTCGAGTCTTCAGTGCTATTGTTACTGCTTAAAGGGATTTCAGGATTCAGCATATGCTTGCATTCGACGTAAATTATTCATTCATGAATCCTGTTTCATCCAAAACACCCACTTCTTCCTACATCACAACCATACGCTTTCTGTCGTGCGTGTGGAAAATATATCAAGGGCGCTATGTTAGATTGTCAGGAGTGTAGTTATATGAAACAATACAGTTTTCACATTTTATGCTGCACACGAACTACAAATAGCTTAAGAGTAAAGTATGACGAGCACAACATGTTTTATAGCAAACGCTATTCCACTTCTGGGTTTAAAAAGAGGTGCATTGTCTGCAACACCACATGCGATGACTGCGATATCTACAGACGTGTGGACTGTCAAGTAAATGTCCATATCGAATGCATTCCCCTACCTTGTGTTGTTAAACATGAATGTCATCCTGAGCATGCTCTCACTGTTACTAATTCTACACCACTAAAAAATCAATTTGATGAGTCAGAAAGAAGGAGATATCACATATCATCTTTATTATTACGAGGACTGCCTTTATACTGCACATATTGAATGTGTGCTCTCTGAGGTAAATATACACCTACAGTTATTTAGAAATATGATACTGCTTCTTCACACAATTTTATGCAGGGAGCTCATTAATTGCAGTCTACAATATTACTGTTTATATTTTACTCCATTCTTGGTAAATATTTGTCATTGGAATGCCCTCCATTGGAGATACTGGACTACTTAAAACCCAGAAGTACGGTTGAACGAGAAGCAGAACCAGAGGAAGAGATTGAAGTTGAATTAGAGCAACAGAGATATGAATCAGAGCCAGAGAATTTGGAAATGTGGAAATCATATTTACAAACGCTGAGTATTGCAGATATAAATGAAATCACCGCTGTTGAGGAGCAACAGATGGATCAATTAGCTTCAAGACTTGAGGTCCTTCGTCAAGTACGTGCCCAAAAAATGGATTTTTCATCTTTAACAATTTGAGTGAAATTCATGTAAACAAAATCATGTCTCAGTATTTGCTTTATTCGAGCTTCAAATTTAAATCATCTAAGCTGTAGTATTACTTGCTAGAAAATTATGTTTCAGTTGTGTTCTTTATCTAGTAGTAGCATTTCATCTTCTAGTCATGTTATAACATAGTGATCATAAGAAACCGGTCCATATTTGTCTGTAACACGTAAAACTTTAATCTCAATATTTGCTATGCTAATCCCCTGATACATCATTTAGAACAATTGTCTGTGACAAATGTTGTATTGGTAGCAGGATTCGGTTTACACGAATCTTGTTTGGAGTTTCTGAGCAAGGCTGACCACCCATCTCACCACTAACTCTTTTAGGGCTTCATCTTGTCGGCAATGCATGTGGAAATCACTAACTACATGAGTACATTCCAGGGCCTAAAATTAGATTATTGCAAAATTTGGAATATATATATATATATATATATATATCTGAGTACACTTCTGTGATGGCAAGTTTTCAACTGTCGTGTTTGACAAACTGGGGTGGTGAAGACGGAAGGTACATCAGTTGCTGAAAGTATTAATTCTTCATTGATTTTTGCCGAAGTAACTCAAGGTTATATTGAGATAACCTTAGGGGGTTGATTTGGTTAGAATAGTAAATTTGGATTTGATAAATGGATAATCCGACATAATAGTTTACCTTGGGTTGCACAAATTTTGAATTACGTAATCTGAAACAAATCAATATTTACAACAAAAAGAAAGCAAGTTCGTATAATTGATATGTTATAATTAATTGATTTTATTTTTAAATTTTAATTGTTTATTATTGATTGATAGTGATCATTCGATTGTACTTGTTGTGTTGATCTTCAAAGGATTTAATATGTTAGTCCGAAGGCTTATCTAAGGTCGAGATCCAATGGATCTAATCTTTATGATTTGTTATTTATTTATTTTTGCTCCATATTTATTATTAGTATTTTTTTTTTTTTAACGTGGAAGAGAAAGATTAAATTTAGAAAAAAATATTCATATTTTATGTTTTAGAATGAAAGTGAGACTTGAAATCTTGATCGTTTATGATTAAGGAAATGTACAATCATTCATAGGAAGAGGTTGTGTGTAAAAGGGTGGGACATTACTGTGCTCAAATTTGAAAATAAAAATCAATATGTATTTTTTAAAAATGGACAGTGGAGATTCAATCTAGATTTCCACTATCATCTCCAATCTCTGTTAATGATTTATTAATAGATGGAAAGATCTTCATCAACCCAAATCAGATTACCAAAACATCTTCATCAAACTCAATTAGGGGATAATCAATCCCAAATAAGTTGATATCATAATTAATCCACATCTTTATCAAACTCAATCAATGAAAAAGATAATCAAAAGAAGAAAAAAAGAAAAAATAGATTGGCAACGATCTAATACTAGATCGACAACTTAGATATCGATCTAGGTTTCCAGATTGAAACCCAAAATGTCGAATTGGAAACCCAAATCGATGTTTGAGTTTCAATATGGAAACTCAAATGTTGGTCTAGTTCAAAGTTGAAACTAGGGAATCAAATCTGGTTAAATAACTAAATCGACAATGATTTGGTATTGTTACCAATTTGGTATGATGATGATGGTAATGGTTTTTATTTGATGATGATGGTGTTCTTGGGTTATGTTTGATGATAATGACAATGGTTTTTGTTTGTGTTGATGATTGATGATATATGAACTCTTGTTTGTGTTGATGATTGATGAAGATAACGGTGGTTTTTGTTTGTGTTGATGATTGATGATATATGAACTCTTGTTTGTGTTGATGATTGATGAAGATGACGGTGGTTTTTGTTTGTGTTGATGATTAATGATGATGGACTGCTTGTTTGTGTTGATAAACCATTTCTGTTGATGATGTTCATCAACAAAATTTGAAGATGATCGTGAAGACCCATATTGGACGGTTGAGATCCCATTTGGGCATCCATTACCATTTTCAACTTTTTTTTTTTTTATAATTTTTTCCAAATTGATCCTTACTACCTATCTTTGAAATGGACAACATAGATCTATTTGGAAAATTTTAATTTTTGTATTTAAAATTATTTTTTATAGTTAAAATATAATTATTTTTAAATTTTAAAATTAAATTAATTTTTTTTTTTCAAATTGATCTTGACTATCTACTTTTGAGATAAATAGCTTAGATTCACTTAAAAATAAATTATTTTTTATATTTAAAATTATTTTTTATAGTTAAAATTTTGAAATTAAATAAAATTTTTCTATTTTGTAAATTGATCTTGATCGTCCATATTTTAGATAAACAGTTGAAATCTATTTGAAAAAATATTTTTTATAATTAAGATTAAATAAATTTCAACCGTTTATTTTTGAGATAATTGCTTTAAATTTTTTTCCCATAAAAGTTGGGTGAATCTATCATTTTAGCCGCCAAATAGTTATATAGGAATATTATGGTATTTTACCTCTATTTTGTCAATTTTTAATTATATCTCACGATTAATCACAGTCTAATAGTTAGTATAAAAGAAGATAGTATAATAAAATGTGTGAAAAATACCAAAAATAACAACTTCAATAAGAGAAAATATATTTTTAACCCCAAACTTAAAATCATTTTCATTTCAACCTCTTAAACAAATAAATTACATCCTATACCCAAGATACCAAAATTACCCCTAACATAAAATTAAGAAATTACCACTAATTTCAAATTTCAAAAAAAAAAAGCGGAAAGCGGAAATTACACAACTGCCCACACTACATAAATCGAAAAGTCGGTGGAAAAATGGAAGATTTTCGGTCTCTGTCGCCCGACGCACCCCGATCACGCCCGACGCAACCCGATCACCTAGTTCAACGATCTCCGACCACCGGACGTCGTCGCTGTCGTTCTGTAAGCACCGTACACCGCCGGCGAGAACGTCTCCTCACCCATTACGACCGGTAAGATGTTTTCACTCTCTATTTTAAAATTTTGTATGACTTTTCCAATTTTTTGCCATTTGTAAATTTGATTAGTGTTTTACATGTTAGACATTCATGATAAAGGTCATATTATGTTGTGTTTGGTTAGAATCTGCTTGGATTCGAACTGCATTATCAAGATTTGGTAGATATATGATCTGAGAAATAGATCGGTTTATGTGTGATCCTATAACCCGACGTCGGTTGACGTGAGCCAACGAAAGCCGAATCGACTTACGCTGGATACTACATCGACGTCGGGTTAAGTTGTAACGTTTTACATGTTGGGCATTCATGATAAAGGTCATATTATACTGTGTTTGGTTAGAATCTGCTTGGATTTGAACTGCATATAAAGATTTGGTAGATATCTTATCTGAGTAACCGATCGGTTTATGTGTGACCATATAACCCAACGTCGGATTACGTGGGCCAACAAAAGCCGAATCGGCTTACGCTGGATACTAATAGACGTCGGGTTACAATATCACACATATACCGATAACGTTATAACTTAACCCGACGTCGGTGTATGATATTAGTATTATATACCGACGTCGGTTAAATTAATTTGTTTAATTTTAAATTTTTAATTAAATAATTTGTTAAATTAATTTGTTTAATTTTAATTAGTTAATTAATTAATTTGTTAAATTAATTTGTTTAATTTTAATTTGTTAATTAATTAATTTGTTAAATTAATTTGTTAATTAATTAATTTGTTTAATTTTTAAATTTTTAATTAATTAATTTGTTTAATTTTAATTAGTTAATTAATTAATTTGTTAAATTAAATTGTTTAATTTGTTAATTTTTTTAATTTTAATTTTTTAATTAATTAATTTGTTCAATTTTAATTTGCTAAATTAATTTTTTTAATTTGTTAATTTGTTTAAATTTAATTAGTTAATTAATTAATTTGTTAAATTATTTTGTTTAATTAATTTGTTAAATTAATGTTTAATTTTAATTTGTTAATTAATTAATTTGTTTAATTTGTTAATTTGTTTAAATTTAATTTTTTAATTAATTAATTTGTTTAATTTTAATTTTGTTAATTGATTAATTTGTTTAATTAAAATTTGTTTAATTTTAATTAGTTAATTAATTAATTTGTTAAATTAAATTGTTTAATTTGTTAATTTGTTTAATTTTAATTTGTTAATTAATTAATTTGTTTAATTTTTATTTTTTAATTAATTTGTTAAATTATTTAACAAACAAATTATTCGTTGCTTTTCTTGTTAATTGATTTGTTTGATTTGATCATATAATTATTCGTTGTTTTTCGTGCCTACAGATGGAATTCAATTATAAGCATCCGGTGCAACATATGCCAGAAAAATCATTTGGGAGTACACATAATAGTATGAAGACTATTGGTGAGTTAAGTGCATTTCTGCAGCAGAGGGAGCTGCTAAACATGTTTAATGCAGAGAGTTCGATCTCGTATTTTTTAAAACTGAGCGGTAAACAGCTGTTAGTCACTCCCCTTATGCTAAACATCCTTGCTAGAGAGTTAGTAAATTATCCTAATTCACAACCTGATGAGATGTGATTCGAAATTGGGGGAATGCCATATAGGTTTGGAAAGCAGAAGTTTTTATTAGTGACAGGATTGCATTTTGGTTATCTGGACCTATAAGTGCTGAAGAGAAAGCAAGAAAACGAGAATAGTTTGTTGTGGCGACTTTTTAAAGGAGTATCGCCAATGTTAAGTCAAATTATGTAAATGTTAAGGGTTCGGGGGGATACCATAAGCGATGAGGATGTCTTAAAGTTAAGTAATATAGTCATCGCTTACAATTTATTTTATGGCTATGATGATCGGGCTAGGGTGGACGATTATCTGTGGATCCTGATAGAGGATATTAATTTGTGGAATAAGTTCCCCTTTGGTACAGTCGGTTACAGCAGGCTTATAGAGGGCCTTCGTCGTGCGCTTGATGAGGATCGACTTATGACTGGCCGCAACATTAATTTGTATGGCTTTATTTGGGCTTTTCAGGTATGATATTTAGTATAATCTCTTGATAATTAATGAAAATTGTTTAATGTTTATATATATATTAATTAAATGGACTATCAAATTTGTTTTAATTGAATGAAAATTACAGTGGTGGCTGGTGGAAATGTTTCCGTGGCTGGAAAACAGGGCAGGATCCAGAGTCTTAGGCGGCGACATGATATTGCCACGATGTGTGAAATGGTTGTGTAATAACAGAAAGCAAATACGTTGGGCGAATGAGCTGATTCGTGTAAGTATCTAAATGTTTTACATTTATTTCTATTTATTGACAATTATTTTTTGTAATGATAATATTAAGCATATTATATTTTTTTTGTAGTTAATAGCAGGGAATAGTATCCTTGAGCCCATTGCTGCAGAGAAAGAAATGGATTACTGGAAGTCCTTCAACCCTAAACACCTAATTAGGGAGAATGCCTATAAAGTAGGAGGTGGAGGGGGTGTTGATGAAGATACAGATGATGATTCTGATAGCCGGGAGAGCGAGATGGGTGCGAGTAGGGAGGTAGAGGGTGAAAGGGAGTCAGCTGGTGAAAAGGAGGAAGAGGAGGAGAAGGAGGAGGAAGAAGAGGAGGAGGAGGAGGATCCGCAGCAGCATGATTATCACATCCCAAGCCCACGAGCCGACTCAGAGAGTACATATTCGGAGGGAAGGACCAAAAGAACACATGAGTTTAGACGAGGCGAGGATCAGCACGATGACACTGCAGTCCCACGTGGTCCCCGCATGGTTGCTGGACCCTCTCAAAGTCAGGTGCGAACTTTGTATGATTATACTACTGTATACATTTTATTCTTGCATGACAATTGATTTAATTTATAATGTTATTTAAATAATTTTACAGGAGCCTCAGACGAAGGTGGGGAAGATTATGGCCTTGTTGGAGTCTATTTTGAAGACACAATAAGAGCAAAATCAGAGGTTAAGTAGGATCGAGAGGATATTGGAAATCCGTATGCCTCCAGATGGCGGGAACGACCCGAATGACGGTGATGATGATGATGATGATGATGATGATGATTCTTCACCACCGCATCTCGATCCACAGCAGTACGATGGGAGTGAGCCGGTAAATTTAGTATTTATTTTGTATTTTAGTTTAGTTTTTAAAATCATTATAACTTTTGATGTTCTGTAACTTGTGAAGATCCAGGACATAGCATCGCAGCTGCTTGGGAAGGTCGAGGGCCCACATCCCTATGAGAACCTACCAGTCCATCAGGATCTCGGACATCAGGATGAGAGTGACCAGGTAAATTTGTAATTTATTTTGTGTTTTAGAATATTTTGTCAAATTATTATAAATTTGTAAATTACAACTTTTGATGTTCTGTAACTTGTGAAGGTCCAAGACATAATATCGCAGTTGCTTGGGGAAGTCGAAGGCCCACATCCCCATGAGGATCTACCACCCCATCAAGATCCCGGACATCAGGATGAGAGTGTCCAGGTAAATTTGTAATTTATTTTATGTTTTAGATTAATTGTCCAAACAATTACAACATTTGCTTTTTCGTAGATTGTGGAGGTTCTGGACATCAGATTGCAGTTGCAGGGGGGGATTGATGTCCCACTTCCCCATGAGGACCTACCACCCCATCAAGATCCCGGACATCAGGATGAGAGTGTCCAGGTAAATTTGTAATTTATTTTATGTTTTAGATTAATTGTCCAAACAATTACAACATTTGTTTTTTCGTAGATTGTGGAGGTTCTGGACATCAGATCGCAGTTGCAGGGGGGGATCGATGTCCCACTTCCCCATGAGGACCTACCACGCCATCAAGATCCCGGACATCAGGATGAGAGTGTCCAGGTAAATTTGTAACTTATTTTATGTTTTAGATTAGTTATTCAAACAATTACATCATTTGCTTTTTCGTAGATTGTGGAGGTTCTGGACATCAGATCGTAATTACAGGGGGGGATCGATGTCCCACTTTCCCATGAGGACTTACCACCCCACCAGTATCCACCATTCCAGTATGATATTGATCAGGTAAATTTTTAATTATTTTGTGGTTTACGTTAGTTTTTCATATCATTACAATTGCATACTTACAAATTTGATTTTCATTTACTTTATAGGGAAAACTGTCAAGGCCTAAACGAAAGATTAAACCGTCGGTATCTCTATTGTCACCATACACAGATCCTGATTGTGCAAAAAAGAAAACAAAAGTGTCAAAGGAGCAGGTGGCGGAAACTCTACCGACGTTGAATGATATGGTTGAAAATGTGTATAAGCAGTTTAAAGCTTCATCCCCTTTAGACCTCAGGTATTGATAAATTATTTACCTTTGTTTAATCCGATTACTAATATAATACGACTAACTTTGACACTTTTGTTTTGATTTTAGGCGCTGCGTTAATTATCCGATGGCATTCACCCCTGAAGAGTTTCGTATCATTGAGGGTGAGGATAGTTGGTTGACGTCTGTGCATATTGACGGTTATTTACAGTGTTTGCGAATCAAAGAAAGCGGGGGGTGGGATGAGACTCATGATGATAGATACGCAGTGCATGGATCGACCATTTTTGTGAGTGTCAACATTTAATAATTGCGAAATCAACATTTTTTCATCTTTGTCATGTGTGTTAATAATTTTATTTTATCACTTGTAGGCGGATATAACCATAACTATGACTAACGAATACATCAAGCAAGGAAAAATATTTGATCCCACTACTGCTGTGATCCCCCCCCCCCCCCCCCACTGGAGTAATTTTGCTAGTGGATTGGAAGACGCTAAAACTCCTTGGTGGTCTGTTCACAATGTAAGTATTGTCTATCTGAAAAATTATTATTTGATTTTGTAAATAATAATTATATCACTGACATTGTCAACATGCAGCTATTGATGCCGTGTAGTCTACATCATATCCATTGGATAGTCTGTAAGGTGTGCCTCAGAGAGCAGAAGATTATCATATATGATTCACGTGCCGATGTAGATTTTGAACACAGGAGAAATGTCATTGAGCCTTTGGTCCGCTATATCCCATTGATCTTACGAGCTATTGATTACTACGGGAAGACCAATACAGAGATACCACCTATAGAAAAGACATGGGATGTGGAGCGCGTTGATATTCTAAATGTGCCTTAACAATCTGATGGGTAAATGTCAATTTTTTAATCATATATAAATGTATTATTTAATGAAATAGTTGACCCAACTTTTTGTGTAATACAGGAGCAGTTGCGGGGCATATTGTGCAATATTTATTCATGACCTACTCTGCTCTCTAGAAGGTCAGTGGAAGTCTGTCCAAACGAAGGATTATGCTCGTCAAATAAGGGCGCAGATAGCATTCGATTTATATAGGTATTCAACCCCAATGTATAGGGCAGACGAATGGGGGCAATGGACATTAGATGAGAATGGTGAAGTTGTATATGATTGATGTAAATATTACAGTAAATTAGATCGATTGATTCATTCATTACTTAGCAAAATATTCCAGTAAATTAGATTGATTGATTGATTCATTCATTACTTAGCAAAATATTTCACAAAAATTATAAACCAAAAAATAAAGACAATAATCGGGTTAACATTGCTTAGAAAGGCTCAAAAACTTAAAATTTTTTGTGTAAACAAAGCCTTCGAAATGTGCAAAAAAAAAAAAAGTAAATCAGTTTTTGTGACACAGTTAACTCGAAATCGGGTTTAAGTACGCCACTAAAACCGGTGTTGGTTTTACTGGTTCAACGTAAACCGGCGTCGGTTTATACATAAACTGAAATTATATAAATGCACTTAAATCGGAATCGGTTTTCGTCATACAATACAACCCGACGTCGGTTTCAGAAGGTATACACGCATCGATTTCGGTTTTTGTAGACCTATGTATACCGAATTTCACTTGCTAATGTGCAAAAATTCATAATTTTTTCCCATTATCTATGTTTACATTGCTCAGAAAGTGGCCAAAAACTAAAAATTTCATATTATTATACACACCCAGAAGATACAATCATGAGACATGGCATCTCCAATTACAATGTGTATAACCTTATGACATAGAATAGTTCAATGTAATGAATATACATATATATGCAATATGTTTCTTTCATTCAAGTAAATTGACATAATTTAATGCCAATTTGATAATTTTTAGTCCAACAGCCTCGGAAATGTGTAAAAAAACGAAAGAAAAAAATTCAATTCGGTTTTAGTGAGGACGTTAAACCCGACTTCGGTTGTTGTGGCCCCATAAAAACCGACGTCGGTTTTGGATGTCCACCAATGTATTTGATCTACACTTAAACCGACGTCGGTTTTCGTTATTAATTAAAAACCGGCATCGGTTTTCGTTATTCATTAAAAACCGACGTCAGGTTTATCGTATTCATAAATCCCGACATCGGGTTTTCGTTTTTTTTTGGGTTTTATTGCATTTTTTTTTTCATTTTTCTTTTTTCCCGCTTTTTAGTTTCCTATCAGAAACAGATATCGGATTTTACTATTTTGACCATAACCAAAATTTAATGTACCTCTCTGACCATAACCAAAACGGATATCAGAAACTAATTTTTTATGCAAACATATCACATAATTAATGTACCATTAGTACTAAAAAATCAGAAATTGACTTTGTAAATATGCTACTATGCTCCTCAAACATGATAATTATTAAATAAATTAATGAAACTGATTTCAATAATAAATGCTTGTCATTTATAAAAAGGATAAACCATAAACGTTAAGTTTATTCATTACAAATTTTAATAATTACCACCATTTTCATCATCTTCTGTGAGTGAAATTGGAAATTGTTGATCGCATCGACGTCGCGTGTGTCCTGTCACACTACAAAGGCTGCATTTTCGGGAGGTTCTGGGTCGTCCAGTACTGTGTGTGGCAGTGGAGCTATTTCCAACCTCTCCACCAGTTTCTGTGCTAGTCCCAGTAACATCAACAGGTTCTGCACTTGTCCCAGCATGATCTACATTTGTCCTTTCGAATGTAGAAATGGGAGGGTTTGGACAACGAAGACGGTTGTGTCCCATTTCACCACATTTTCCACATTTTTTCTTTCGACGACTTTCCCCGGCTGACGAAATTCGTGCCTCTTTAGGTCTACCTACTTGTCGTCTTCCTTCGAGTGGAAGTACAATCATACTTTTGACTTCCGAGGGAACATTCCAATCTTTCGGGCCAGGAACAGGATTGATTGGACGTGCATATGCAGCTTTCAGCCATTCCTTGCTATAATAATCGTGACAGAGTATATAATAATGAACACCGTTGACCCTGATATATATGAGAAAGGTAGAAAGTTACCAAATGACATAAAATAAAGAAAAATAATAATAAAGTATAAGTATAATTACTATACCTAGCAACAGTAATGGCATGATGACATGGTAACTGATCTAGATCCCAATGTCGACACGAGCATGTCCGCTCAAAAGGCTGAACGAAGCCATAACCTAGTTCATGTGTAACTCCAAACTTGATCGGTTGTTGAATGGGAGATACCATAACACTCGTCGATTCATTAGCCATCGAGTTCACATGATCCTCTGCAGTTTTGATAACCGAAGTTCTGAGATTCTCGGCATGAACACGTCTATCATTATGCCATTTCTGCAGCATATGTCGTAGATATTCATGGGCGGTTGTTATTGGAAGCCGTCGCACTTTCATTATGCATTTGTTCAGTGACTCTGCAATGTTAGTGGTCATCATGGCATATCTTCTTTTTAGAGCATATGCACGTGACCATTTTATCACTCCGATGTTAACCAATTTTTCATGCATTTGAGGACATGCTCCTTGAATTTGTTCTAAATATCTATCACAATCTGGCCTTGTATAACAATATGCTGCAAGGTAAAACATATTCTCCACATCTTTTACCTTTCTGTAGTGTTTCTTCAAGTTTTGCTTCAAGTGGAAGAAACAGAATACGTGTGGGACTTCGGGAAAAACATTACTCATCGCATTCGCAATGCTTTTATGACGATCGGATACAATAATCAAATCCGACTGCACATGTTGCCTCCCACCGATAATCTCTCTCAATCTACTTAGGAACCAGGTCCATGAATTGTCCGACTCTCCATCAGCAAAACCAAAAGCAAGAGGACAAATCATCTCATCTCCATCTTTGCATGCAGCAACAAAAATCACCCTTTTATATTCACCTTTCAAATGAGTGGCATTAACTGCAATAACCGGTCTTATATAAGATCGAAAACCCTCAATTGAGGCTCCAAGTGCAAGGAACGAATATAAGAACCGATTATTTTCATCTGTCTCAATTGCAGTCACTGTACCAGGGTTTATTTCCTTTAACATGTGAAAGTATGAAGGAAGCTGCTGAAATGACTCATCCGCTCTTCCATATGCTAGTTTCTTTGCATATTGTAAAGATCTCCAAGCTTGATTGTACATTATTTGCACACCATATTGCTCTAACATTTCTGCAATCAAAAGTTGAGGTGTTTTACTATCAAGACTCACTTTTTTCTGATACAACGTTGCTATCACAACAGTCTTCACACTCCGTCTATGTGACTCGTAAGCGTCCTGACAACATGTGTGCTCTGGTACATATTTATACACATACCACATCGAACCACCCTTTCTGCATCTTGCGCGAACCTCAAAGTTGCAGCTTACATCCTTACAATCAGCTTCATATCTGACCGTGCATGAACGTCTAACTTTATGTTGATGCCCGGAATTAAGAACATACTTTCCAACAGCAACATTCAGTTCATATTTACTATCAAAAAATACACCTTTATACAATGTATCACGTCGGATGAAGGTCGATATAGCAGTTGACGTAGCCTCAATTTCACACTAATCTACACCGGAAACAATCCAGTATGGTTGTGAAGGATTGGTTTCAAATTGTGAACCCGAAAATCTAATTTCTGGATACTCTACAGTCTCTGCATCAACTCCAGTTTCAATGTCATCACCTATAGTTTCCTCATTATCATCTCCACTGTTCGATACCTCATCACCATCACTATCTGCGTTCCGATCTTCATCATCATAATCATTTTCACCAAAATCAAAGTCACGTATTGGACTTTCTACGGATGTGAATGCGGCAATAGAAGTTGAAACTTGATTGCTGCCACTAGATGAAATAAAATAATTTTGACCTTCACCTATAAATGGATTTACAATTCTATCCGCAGGTGCTTCTACATCCCTTGAATATGATGACATTATGTTGATACCTCCAGAATCTCTCACAATTTTATCAACATAAATCTCTCTATAATTTACTTTTTCGTCTGAAATCACACCCTGGACACTAAGATCTGTAGTGATAGGTATCTTGATGGAGGGTATCCCCATATCTCGGACTAAATAATGCAAACGAATATCCCATATTCTTCTATCAATGCTAGTAACTGTGTAAACAAATTCAACTAATCGACAAAAATTGACATCCCTAGGAGCCCTTAACATGAATGCCTCACCCCCAACATAATTATTCCCATTCCATTCTCCATTATATTTAACTATTATCGTGTCCTTCACCCATTCCTATCAAATTTAAAGTATAAACAAATTAGTCTAACACATACTGGACTCATAAATAAAAATAAAAATAAAATAAAATAAAATAAATTCTACATAATCGGGTTTTGTATATACACATAACCCGATTCGGGTTTTGTGAGCATAACGTAAACCGATTCGGCGTATGCTCTATAACCCGATCCGGTTTAGATATATACATAACCCGAATAAGCCTATCTACATAACCCGACTCGGAATACATAACCCGATTCGGTTTTCACATCCCACATAACATGAGTCGGTTTTCATGAGTATATGTAACCCGATTCGATTTATGTATACTAACATAACCCGATCTGGTATACATATACACATTACCTGATTCGATTTACTACATAACCCGATTCGGGTTACGTTATACTACGTAACCCGACGACTTGTAGAAAACGCAGAAAATCACAAACTTCCCAGAAATTGCAGATCTCACTCACGTAAGGTTAGATCACAAGAAAAAATCACTCTTATGGCCCAAAACTAAGCAATGTGAATAAAATAAATTGAAAATAACCAACAACAATCACATACCTCAAAATTTGAACAAAAACTTCAATGTGGAGTTTGTTGGAGACGAAGAGAATGTAGGAGTCAAACAATGTTTAATGGGTGCACAAATGGACGTTAATGGATGACAACAAAATTTATAGAGAATGGAGAGGTCATAAAATGGTAGAGAAATGGAAGTAGAATATTGTGTCCGTGAAAGAGGAAGAGGAAGCAGAACATGGAAGAGGAAGAAGAAAAAGGGTAATTACGTAATTTCTGGTAAGGTTATAAAAGGAAATTTAAACTGAAAACAAGTAAAGAGTAATTTAGGTAACTTGGGTATGGATAGTAATTAGTTTGTTTGAGATGTTAAAATAAAATTTTTGTAAATAGATGGATAAAAACAAACTTTTACTTGCAAAGAAGGTGCAAAGTGAAAAGTTCTCATGAAATGTGGACGTTGTTTTCCTTTTCGTTTGTTAATAGATATTTGTTCAATTACTCAATTACTTGAAATTTAGGAAACATTTGGACTATTTTAAGCAGTTGCCCATACAAAAGTTCAAAAGCACAAAATAAACTTTACAAGAGAGCACTAAAGCAAATAAAAAGAACTAAAAGGGTTAAACAACGTATATTAGTAAAACCGGGGTGTGGTGTGACACAATGACCAAACAAGGCACAAAGACAGATAAGATCACATTTGACAGTTGACAGAGAGAGAGTGATAAGGAGTTCCAAGTGTTTTGGGTGTGCAAATGGCATCATCATCATCAATGGCAGCCACGCTCTCATGGGGTTCTTCTTCTTTGCTTCACAGCTTTGGCGGTAACGTTAATGAAAACTTCAAGTTAATGGATAAAAGAAGTGTCATGTTGGTTTTCGCTCAAAAGAAGGCCAAAAAGACTCGCAAGGTAACAACTTTCTTCAGCTACTCCAAACGGGTCCTTTTACTTTTCACTTTTGTTGAGGAAACCCCACCACTCCCCTCGCCGCCGCCGCCCCGTTCCCCCGCGCGCTTTTTCTTTTTTTATTTTTATTTTTTATTTTAAATGTTGTGGAAGGTTAACTTGAAATTTCAGTTCTTTCATTTTCTGATATTCGTAGGCTTGTTGTTGTTGTTGTTATTATGTTAGATAATATTGAAAGAGGATGTGGAAGAGTTGGGAAAGATGGGGCAACTTCTGGATGTGAAAGCAGGGTTTTATAGGAATTATCTGCTGCCGATGGGAAAGGCCCAGATTGTTACTCCACTACTGCTCAAGTAGTGCATCATTCTTTATTTGTTTATGTTTCTGGTTTCTTCTGGGTTTTAATTTTTGTGGTTTCCATTTTCCAAACTAGAATTTGTAGTGGAGAAGTTGTGACCTTTTTTGGGGTAATTTTTGTGTTGTGCTATGATTTGTTGATGAAACTAGTGTTCAAGATGTAGTCACTTTGGAAACTAAACGATAACCTTCTTAGAATATCTTCTAAGGCAGTGATACACTTTTGTCTGCGAATGATAACTACTAGCTTACCGTACACTTAAAACCTTGCAAAGCTCTATCTTGCCGCTATGTGTAAGATTTGTGTTCATCCATCATACATGTTGGTCACAGAATTAACTTAGCTATGACGATGCCAATTCTGATGGATAGTGTGCCAAACAAACCAAAAGTGTGTGTATTCTGCGATATGGCTTAATATATTGAATTCTTCATACTAATGAGAACATTCCATGCCTTTTAATTCCTCATGGTACTAAGAGTTACAATGGCATATGTCAAGTATCTTAACCTTGTATTCCCGATTATTCTAAAGGTTTGGTTGCTTGAAGTTTGTTTCTTGACCTCAGCATCAACATGTATTCCTGAGATGTCAATTTGTTTTTGTTTGTTTCTTTGATTTCCTTAATTGGGTTTAATTGTCTTTGGTGGACTTAAATAGTGAACATCATTGTTTATTTATTGCTGCACCATTGGGAACTTTGGTGCTTTCGATGATAATCAAAGAACAATTTTGTTTTTAATTGTACATTTTTCTCATTTAGTGAAATATTTCTTGTTTAGAATCGTCTGTTGAATCACAATAGTAGGTATGTGTTTGGATTGTAATGCTGAAATATATAAGTTAATTATACATGTCATTTCATACATCTTGAGGAAATAGAAGGAATATCTTATGTTGAAGCCTCTGTAGTAGAAAACATGCATATGATTTGTGTAATTTGAGCAAGCCTACTGTTGTTGTTTGAACAACCAGGTAGAGGGGGTATGGTGCCCCAGCCCTTTTTTTTGGGTCTTCATACTGCACTTTTTTTGCTAATAATGTTCAACAATCAGACTCTGTTACTTGTTCTGTAAACTTTTTAGATTCTGGTGTCCTCTTAAATGGTAATTAATTGCCACATGAGGATTTGATGAATTGACAATATAAATTTTTCCTCTGATTAATTAAGTTCATCAGTTTTAATTTGGAAGCTTCTTCGATACCCTGAGGATTCTGTTTCATAAGTTGAAAGGTTAAACAAGTGCTTATAGTTTTGTAACAAATGGGAAGATGAAGATTGAACATGGCTTTTGTCAACAGGAACTTATCATTAAACTTCATGGTTCTACACAGTATAGATGTATGAGTTCTGTTGGCAATTAAGTGTTGATGTTTATAATTACATATATGTTCTATTCTAATTTTAATAAAATATTTATGTTTTTTACCAAATTTTGAAACAAGTTTATGTATTTTTGCAGAGAAATGAAGATGGAAGAGGAAAGGATTGAGGCTGAGAAGAAACGGGTAATTAAGAAGCATGTGCACTTAGTTTATTCTTCCCTGTGGGCATACTTCTGATTAATGTTTTTAAGTTCAAAATGTGATTTGGATATCTCTTCTAGTGCGGTTTATGATCATTTTCTGTTTTCAAACAATTGTCATGTACACATTTTATAGATTTGAGGCAAAAAGTGGGCTCGCTCCAGTCAAAGAATAAAAGAAAAGAAAAGAAAACCCTGAACTCTCAGTTTTCAATGCACTCTTCCAAGATTGAGTTTACATTTGGGTTTCTATCTGTATCTGTATGTGTCTTTATTTTGTGATAACAGTTACCATAAACAAATTGCATATTATATTTTGAGCTTTAGCAGTTGTTCTCATTCACTCTTTCTCTTAAGGACGCTGCAATGTTATACCCCATCCATATTTTGTGTAGTAATAGTTTGAAAGTGGTTCTTGCCATTGTCGGTAATATAAAGACCATAAGACTATTTTTTCTATGTGCAATTCTTCTAAGAACTAAATTTAATAAGCCAACCTTTTATATTATAGATTTTGAAATTGTATAATTAATCAATCATGTCTTCTATTACATATGTTTGGATGCCAAAATGTGGACTCATCTCTGTACTTTAATATTGATGAAAGATTATGATGCTTACAATATTTATTGGTTCAGCTGTGCCTCCAAACAAGATCAAAAAGGAAATTTGTGCCCCTAAACTCTATATGGACCAATATCATGTGACAACATTTCCAAGTTTACTTATAATACTGTACATCTTTCTTTTCATGTGACATTAGATTATTTACTAGTAGATATTTTTTGCTAGATAAATGCATGTAGCTGGTGTCTTGGATAATTTTATTTCTTGCAGGTAAAAGAAGAGGCGCAACAACTTGCCCTAATTTTTGAAACTGTCGGAGCTTTCAAAGTGAAGCGGAAAGGTGGAAAAGGAAAACAAATTTTTGGAAGGTAAGTTGAATCTGGGGCAAACATTAAGCAAGTACACATATGATGTGTTTCTACTATCTCTAATTGTCTGACGTTACGCTTATTTCGGCAGTGTTACTGCTCAAGATCTTGTTGACATAATCAAGGCACAGCTTCAAAGGTACTCTAATTCTTTTTGCTTAGGATGCTGATGTAAATATCTGCCAATATAACGAGCATCTTTACGCTATATTATGAATTAAACTTCCAGAAATCTGCAGTCAAGCTCCAATAATTTTGCCATATCTTCAGAAATATTTCTAAAATTGTTCAAGTTATAATTCAATTTCGCTTGGCTTGCCCTATATTATTTTAACTTTTGTTACCAGTTAGGCAGGTTATTAGAAATGCTGGGGCAAGTGATAAAACCATGCTGCTTGGATGTGATTGATTTCGTTCTATTAGAACATAGGATAGCTTGAAAAATATTTGCATTTTGTTAAAGAGCTACTACCTTTTGAACCTAAATGTTCTATAGATGTTTCCTAATGAGTGTATGTGAATAGGAAGTTTATTCCCATATCTAGTTATGCATCTTCTGTCCGCTTGCCACCTGTTATAATTCATATCATATTATCAGACAATGTAATTACCGTAATCAAATAACCTATTTTTGAACACTTGAAGTTGTCTTGATAATCACATTTCAGCTGATGTGTTGGTCGGTTGCAATGTGGGAGAACTCTAAGAACTAAAAATATAATTTACATGAAATGGATAAGTTTCATGTCCCAGTGTGTACTGATCTCTCTAAATAATCTGTGGCTATTCTGTCTTGTCGTTTATTTTTTCCCTTTGCAATCTGTAGGGATGTAGACAAGAAAACTGTTTCTCTTCCGGAGATTCGGGAAACAGGAGAATATATTGCAGAACTGAAGCTTCACCCTGAAGTTACTGCTCGAGTGAGGTTGAATGTTTTTGCCAACTGAGGATGAGCATCTACAATGTGTGCTACTCCCTGAATTGAAAATTGTTTAAGCAACTTCAGTCCAAGGTACGTTAGCATGTGGTAATGGAATTATGTAAGAGGGCATACAAATTTCTAATAATATCAAGAATCTTAACTTTCAGCTCTCAACCTTCCAAATTCATATCCCATGCTTCAAAGCTGTGCCGAAACAGTGTTACAGCTGTTTGCCTGTTTGTGTGTATATCTATTTTTTATTTTGAAAATAGTTAATTGGCCGCGTCATGTTATCATCATTTAGACCCTCTATAGCTCCTAACGGGAAATCTCACCCAACAGACTGAATCTTTAAATTGTTACAGCATGCAAATTCATAGACGGGATTTTTTCTTTTGCAAACTTTTCTATAATTTCTCAAACTACAAAACAATTCAAGTTGGCCAATCTGGTCCTGTTTCAATGTGATGAAAAGTTCTGACAAATCAAATGGAATATGCAAGGAGAACAATACCTTCCTTGTTCCATATGGTTTAGTACAGTGTTAACAACAGTAGGAGATCACATTTCATAGGTGCTGTGGAGTAGTTATCATCTTTTTTCTCTTTAAAACTGATGGTTTCATAATGGTAACTTTTCTGTTGTGTTGTTGCAGGAAGAATTTGGTCCAATGCAAAAACAAGTTTGTAGAATAGGCAGTTGGAGAGTGATCATGTGTAATCTTATGTGTAGAGATGTACAAGTTCTATGAACCTCAACAAGTTATTATTATTATTATTATTTTTTAATTATTCATCAGAATGTAGTCAACTCATACATTGCACCATCCCCTCTTGTTACAACACCACCCTTTTTTGGAATTCAATGTATGTCTTCAATATTGAATAATTTGTGTTATTGTTGACTTAGTTATTTTGGTGACAATAATCTCTGTAATTGTAGAGGCTGACTACAATCCAGTCCCATTATATATGGATTTATAAGTCTTGATTGACTGTGAGTTTACTTGGAAACCCAAAAAAGGCAAGGCTCTCTTCTAGGAGCCTTGTTCCGGGCTACACCACAGTGTGTCTTAATCTAGAGAGCCTGGTAATGTTAAGTGTACTTATAATCAGTACTTGTAATATGCCAAAAATAGAGGCAAGGCTTGAAGTCAGTTCCACAAATAGGCCAACAAGGAGGATTATAATAGAAATCCGCCCCACTAACGATAACAACTTCTCCAAGTTTACTTGAGCTGTTTTTCAATGGTACCCAAGTGGTGCAACTCTAATTAGGATTGAATTTGAATGAAATGAAATTTGATAAAATAAGGTAAAATAAAAATTTTTGAATGTGGAATTCTGTTCTTCAAGGGTATGTGAGCTGTAAAATTCATTTCAAGATTGAATACAGGGTTTGAAACAAATAACAAATATAGGAAAAAAACAGGGTATGTGAGTTGTAAAATTCATTTCCAGATTGAATCCAGAGCTTGAAACAAATAAGAAAAACAGGAAAACACATGGTATGTTGCTGCCCAGGATCGAACTGGGGACCTTTAGTGTGTAAGACTAACGTGATAACCACTACACCACAGCAACTTGTTGGTAAGGCGTCCTATAATTTCTTGTTATAATTCGTATCTGCGGTCCGAAAGTGACTCGCTATAGTTTGGCTACAGCTTGGATGAACCTTACCACTGGTTTACTTAAAAAAAAAAAAAATCCCTTACTATTGTGTGGCAGCGGTAGTCATTTGGAATCTCAAATAGACTATGTAGTATTAGCATTAATTGTTCACAAGTAGACTATGTAGTATTAGCATTGTTGACAAATAGACTATGTAGTTGGCCATATCCCACTCAACACATACTTTTCATTGTGTAACCACCATAACCATGAACAACCTAACCAAACCAAATCTTTGAAGCATATTAGGTACCCAATATCTAACCAATTAGGAGAAACCACCACAAACTAATATAATTTAGTTATAAAATCTGTTATGGGTAAATTTGGGACTGAATAAATGGACTGGTAAAAGTCCAATAATTTGGCCCAATGGATCAACCCAATGAACAAAGTCAAGCCAGCATCTAGCTCGTGGAAATAAGCCCTCAGATTATAAGACACTCAGCTCGTATAGAGGAGCTCCCAGTTCGTTGATCTCAGATCGTCCAACTTGTGAAAAAAGCTTTTTCTCAGATCGTTACTCAATCATAGTCCAAATTGCTCAACACCTAGTCTCAACTCGCCCCAGAACAAGATCCAACTCATAGCGTGGCGTGCACGTTGAGTCTTTTCAGAATGGCAGTAGTCAAATTTAAGGAAAACTCAACTACCCAGTATGAAAATAATGTTAGATCCTATTTTTAAGGGATTTAACACTATACTAGAGGGCACCAGTTTTGAAAAATGTAATTAATATTAAATTATTTCTTATTTGTATTATACGAAACTATAGCATCTCTCTCTATGAATAGAAGTTAAAACTCATTATAAAAAAGAAGACACACACAGAGGGGACACACATAAATAACATATTGTCACTCTGTCCATAGAAAATAAGAGAAAGCAGTCATAGATGTAGGCACATTCGTTGACCGAATCACATAAAAAATCTTTATGTTTTGCCTTCTTCCTCTTCCTTTTCTCTTGTTTTTTGCTTTGTTCTTACTTTTATTGCAGTATTGAGCTTCAAGAACCTGGGTCGACCGGATCTGAACGTCAATAAAATCCACATTTAGATCTTTCAACTCTTGAAGGGATTGTCAATCGATAATTATACGAGAGAAACCCGCATGGATAGTTCAAAAATTTGGACTTCAAACCCATTTTTATCAAGTCATTTAAGCTGAATTATGTGTTGAATGATGCTACATTTACTAAAAGGATGGCCGGCAGCAATGGTTCGAGTACCCAATTGCCAATTTCCGCCATTGGCTTCAAGACAAAATGCAACCAAAGAGTTAGCTAACAATTGAAGGCTTCTGATTTGATATTTGTAATTTATAACTTACGAGCGTTTGGCTCGGTCACTGAATCGTGACAAAGGCAGAGAATTGCAATGGCATTTTGATGATTTGATCGAATAGTTTCCTATCCAATTGCAAAGGCAGCGGATTTCTCAGCCAACCAGCTGTCAAATTGGAAAGCACGCCACTTCACTTTGGCCATATCATTTCATTTGACCACAGTTTTGTATACAACTATATTCTTATGTTTTTTGTCCTTGAACTTTTGTTACTAGATCATATATTAAAATGTAAAAAAGTATATATAAATAATTTTTATATTTTCATACCAAAGATCATATATCAATGTATTAAAAGAATAAATATGAATTATTTTATTAAATTAAAATTATTAACATGTGCCAATCATTACCTTTTTACTATTTATATTTATTCTAATATTATTAATTTAGTTTATATCCATCCAATTCAATTGGATATGATGGGTAAAAAATGTTAAAGGTAAAAGAAATAAAAAAGAACTGATAAATTATCAAGTTTGGATGAAGAGAAAATTGAATTATATATATATATATAAAAGATTTTCAAATAGGTTAAAAGATAAAAGATAATGATTTAGTTAAAATACATACACACATATATATATATATATTGGATATTGATCTCCAAATTCCTGATGCTCTCTCTGTATACCACAAACTTTAAGGGGTTTCCTTGTCTAATTTTTCTTTACATTTTTTTTTCGTTTATTAGATTAATGGTTAGATAAAATATATTAATTTTTTTTAAGGAAAAAAAAATTGGATGTTGACCTCCAAATTCCTGATGCTCTCTCAAATAAAGAGACGATAATGAACTGTATGATAAGAAAAAAGAGCACTTCAAAATGTATATTAATAATAAATAAAATGAAAGTCATACATGTGATAGAATATGGGAATTATACCATATAACTTTAATCTAAATATAATATTACTGTGTGTACAAATATGTATATATTTCAAATCAATGATGACATGTACAAAGGGAGATGAGGAGTAGGTTGTCACTTTGTTATGGGTTACTCTGTTCATTGTGGCCAACATTGCAGGCTTTCAATTTTACAATGCAGCCAAATTCTTGCGACAGTAGGCAAGACCAGAATTTCAGCAAACTATTTGGTAAATTAAAAGAATAATAATAAAAAAAAACCCAAAAAGAGTAAAAAGATGATAAACCTTAATATCTTGTCATTTTCTTATTTACAATATTAATATTAATCCAACTACAAGTTGTATTGGGACTTCTCCTCTACAGATAATTTCATCGATTTCAAAATCTCTAACTATATAACTTCAATCACTATTTCTGATAATTGAATAAAATAGTTGGGATATGTTATAAATTTCATTAACCCCTTTTAATTTTTTTTTATTTTTTTTATAATATAGAAGCATATATATTCAAATGGTTTTGACTTTTGACACTCATTAAAAATTTCTTATAAATTTTTATTTTTTCTTTTATAAACTAATTATCAAATTTGTTGAAGGTATATTTTTCTAGAATTTGTAAGGATTGTGTGTGTCCAAATCCTTCCCCATAAACCAGCTAACTCTTTTTGTATTAAAAAGGATGATGAGCTCAGCAAGGCTTGATCAGGTTGCAAAATTAATTTGAGTGTAAGACTAAAACAAAACTATGTGTAGTCTCTTTGAGTAGGTGAGTGGCCAATGGAAAGACTCTTTTACAAAACAAGCAAAGTAGCACATTAATTTAACAGGGTTAAAGCACTTGTTTAATTTTGAGCATAAAATAATATGTAGATAGAGAGAGAGAAAAGAATATTAAGAGAGTTTGATGACAAGGTAAACTGGATACCCACTACATGTGCCCAATATTGTATATAAATTGATGATCATGATCATGATCTTGTTTTATATATATGTATCAAGTAAGTATACAGAAATCTCACGCAATCTCATTCTCATATATATAGACGTACAATACATGCTGGCTTCTCAACATTCACCAAAACGTGCACATAACAAACACTCCACCAGCTCAAAGTGTTCAGTGTCTTAACTCTCTTGTTCAAGTTAAGGATCTCACAACTCTCCATCTGATCTTAACTCTTTGATCATCATCATCATCATCAATTCGTTTTTGACAACACATGCTTTATTTCGGTTAAGACTAATTATGTAACTTTGCTAAAAGTGCATTATATTTTGACTTTCTTTTCAGGTATGCCTCAAGCATTTGCTTGATTTATGTGGCTGTTATTTCTAAAATCCATTATTTCACGAATTAGTTTTTGATGAGAAAGGAATTTCTTAATTGAATAATTTTTTGACAATTTGAAACTACCTCTTGACAGTTTCGAGAATCATCCATAAAAGAGCTAGAATTAAAAATAAGAAAATAAAATTAATTGGCCTCACCAAACTGAAAATCAAAACTAAGAGAAATGATTTCATTCATGCATCTTCCCTCTCTCACTCTATATTTCCTTTTCTATTTTACCACAAGTTTTATCTTATCCCGCTCTATGTACATACTATACACACAAATTAATTAAAATCTCATGTACTTTTGAAAAATAGTTGTGGTAAAACCCAAAATTATGCAATAAAAGTGGAGGAAACGAGCATCTCTTCCAAACGAAAAATAAATTCTTAGTTTCAATTATGTGGACCATACGTGGGATTGGTGATGCTATGAATCTCAATTTCAGTTAATTAAGTGACTTGCAAAGTAAGGGATGTTAAAAGTTGCCATTAGGTGTAACGTGTTGGCTTAGAGACAAGCAAAGCTGGACCATTATCATATATACTTATAAATAATAATCCAATATAACAACAAAGAATTTCATTTAAAAGAGAGAGAGAGAGAGAGAGAAATACAGGTGGATACATATGGCATAGAGCAGTCACCAACTCAGCTTGCTATCCATAGATATTTTGTCATTTAATGAAACAGACTAAGAGAGAGTGAGAGAGTGAGGGCAGATGAAGGTGTATGTGTTGTGTTTTTATAGCTTTATTTGTAACCAAGGACACTCAAAAAAGAACCTAATCCACGACTTTTTGTTGTGGTGCTCATGCTGCCAAACCCTAGCCATTCCATTTTTCATGCTCTCTTCACTGTTACACATCCCTCTCGCTTCAAAAATAAAAAACAGACAACCGTTTTAACAAGCAGAAAAAAAGATGCCCCCATCACTCACTTTTCGTGAATCAAAGGCAACCATCAATAACCACTTACTCAAACTAAATACGTAGATCAATTTAATTCAACCACTAGATCATCAAAGTTGAGAATATTGAAACAAATTAATCCAAAGAATTGATATATAATTATCAAATAATATCATCAAATTAAAATAATAATCGACATGGTATTGCATATATAATTTTTTTTTTCCTAATAATGGCAATCGACCAAAGCTGGGGCGGAGAAGACAAGACTATGAGCTTGTTGTGTGGATGATCCAAACTGGAACTTTGAATCACGGAGATGATCATCTTCCGGTGCCGGAAGATTGAGATCCAACGGTAGAATACTCCTCCTCTCTGACTCAACAATGGTGGCCGTGTTTGCATCAACACCACTAGTCATCATAACCACTTGATTATTATTATTATTATTACCTGTTGCTGCTCTATGCCTTCTCATATGACCGCCAAGAGCTTGTCCGGACGTGAACTCCGACCCACAGATCGAACACTCATGGATTTTACTTGCCTTTGTTGTTGCGTTGACACCCACTTGCATAGAAACACCAACACTAGGAAGAGGTGGTGGAGGAGGAGGAGGTAGAGGAGTAGTTGCCTCTTCCATGTCCTCCTTCAATGGCAAAAACACCATTGATGATGATGATGTCTTCTTCTGATCCTCCACCATAGCTTTAGTCTTCTTGTGACTGGCTCGATGACCACCCAAAGCTTGAAAAGAAGGGAAGGATCGGTTACAAGTTTTGCACTCGTAGACATAGAAACCAGTTGCCTTGGTAGTACTACTAGTGGTGACCAAGCCGGAAAGTCTCCTGGAACTCAACTTCTCCGTCTTGACCAAAGTGTCTTGAATTTGAAGCCTTGGAGCGTCTCCTTGAGCCAACATGATCAAACAATTTGCCATGTCTTCTTCCTCCCCGGTCGACTCATAAATTTCACCGGATGTTGTAGGGGACAACGCCGAGTTGTTATTATTATTATGATAATAACAACAATCATCTACAACTCCTCTTTCTCCTCCTGCACCACCGCCACCGCCATCGCCATCACCGCTTGATGAGCTAGAGCCGGAGGCAGTCACGGTACCGGCGGTTAAACCGAATGGAGACAACGACCTTTGCCGCTTTGTACGCTTGCCTTTGAGAATCTGGTTATTGTGATTATAATTAGACCCCATCTCGAATCAGACGGTGTTGAACCCACCAACCAAACCAAACTAAACCAATTATAATAAGATCGAAGTTTTTGGAATAATAGAAATGAAAAGAGATTGACAATTGAGAGTAAGGTAGAGAGAGATAGTGATAAGCAAAGGTGAAGGAGAGTGGCTCACTGGCATTCTTATATATATAGTGAATGGTAACAAGTTGGTGGTTGCTTTTATATAATAATAATAATAATAATTGAAAAGGAAATAATTATTTATGAATTAAAATACTGAAAATAATTTTGGTATAAAAAACAATTTTTTATTTTCTTTGTTTTTTATGGAGTCAACACTGAAAAAAAGCCGCCCCATGAACAGTGACCATGAACGTTAATTCCAAGTAATGGTTTTTGATGGTAAAAATAAATGGTCTTAAAACAGTGGAATTAAGATTAATTATGCTAGGGAGTGTGCTAAATTAAGTATTAATTGACTTAATGGAGGTGATTTAGGGGTAGGAGAAGGTTTGTAGTTGAAAATTAGAGGTGAGGATTAGTTGAAGAGAGAGTGAAAAAAGGGAGGAGAAAATTAGAGATAACTTAGAGAATAGAATAGCCAAGAAAATGAAGTCACGAATAACACCCACTATTAAAAACCCATGAAAAGCAAAGGAGGGTTGCACGTTAAAAGCATGCCTATCCTCGCTCACTCCATGTCTTGTTCAAGTAAAGCACCATCACTATTTTCAGTATTTGGCAGATTCCGGTGTCTTTCAAGCAAACTCTCGCCATTACTTTTTCTCTGTTTTTCATGCTTTTTCTTCTTCTTCTTTTTATTAAAAAAAAAAATGTATTTAAGAATATATAGGCTCAAAATTATTCTGTCAATTAACTGTATACAGTGATCTCTCCCTGTCCTTTTCTATCTAAATTTTGTGCTAGGCATATTTGGGGATGTCAATACTACTGCCCAACCCATACCAACAATTTTTAATAATAGCTCGTAAATGCATATACAATTAGATCTTACCTTTACAATTTATTTTTATACGAATTAAGTTTGGATATTGATCTTAGTTAATTGTTTTAGTAACGTGTTTATTTGTCCTAGTCTAAATAAGGGTTAGTTGTCCAAGTCTCTTGAGACAAAATAAAGTTATACGTGAGTGGTCAGTAATTTGATAATTGTTGTCCACATTTTAATTTATGTAAAAATATAAATTTAATTTGGGAGAAATTTTCAAGATACTGCAACTTGTTTGAAGTGTAATTTTACATGAGGTTAAAATTCTTCATCAAATCAGAGAAGAACAAAAAGCATATAAATCTGGTTCTGCCACTAAATTGTTTAGGAGAGCAGAGAGTACTTAATTTCATATTGTTTAAGGTACCTCGGGATCGCAGCTCGACTGTTACATTGAATAAAATAATTAACAATTTCTTTTTTAAAAAAAAAAACTGCTATTCTTTTTTTATTATATTTTTTCAAATGATGAATTTCATTTTTGTCTTCATATTTAAAAAAAGTGTCAAATTTTTATTTATATTTTGAAAACATATCAAATCTTCTCTAAAATTTCAAAAAATTATTTAATTAGTCTTTTCCATCGGCCAACTGATGGTTAAACTAAACATTAACTATGATTGATAAGGGCATTTGGATATCATGCAATTTGATTAATTAGGTAAAAAAATTTAAATAAAAATACAGGTGTGAACCAATAGATGGTGGAATAGTAAAAATATAAAATAAACAAGAAATTAAAAAAAAAAAAACCAACAAAGAAAAAATCTTTTAAACATGGAAAAAAAAAAGTTGATCGTTTTGCATGAGCCTATTCAAATCTAGGGTTAGGTTTGTTTGAAAAATATGAATTGAGGTGTCTGGGTTCATTAGAAGAAGATAAACCAAGGTGCCCAAGTTTATTCTTCTTCCAATAAACCTAGATGACCTAGATTCATCATTTAACAAACCCAGGCAACCTTATTCCTTCATCTACAAATGAATCTAGGTTGTCTGGGTCGTTATTCTTTGATTAATTGGATGAGTTCATCTTCTTTGGGTTTGATTAATTGAATGTGATATGGTTTGGTTCAAAGAGTATTTTGTGGTGGTTGTTGTGGCTAAGACAGAGAGACATGGATGAAGGCTGGGTTTGATGGAATCTAAATTAAGAGGCAATTGGGTTTGACGGCGATGTTGTCATCAAGCTGAACACCTTCCAACATGGTTTTCATGTCGAAACCTCCTTCATTAGAGACGAATGAGGTGTTGACATGCTTGACATCCCCGATCTTTTCAATAATATTAGTGGAGAGGGAACGAATCATGGTTTAGTTGTCAAAATAAGTGGTTCTAAATCTACATTTAGAGATGGGGATGGTGGTGAAGAGAGAAAGTGAGTTGGGTCTGATATTGGGTTCGATTATGAGGTGAGGTTTCATTGAAGTGTTTAGAAAATTGAAAAAAATTGAACAAGTCTTTATTAGATTGTATTCACTGCTAGAGATAGACTTTGAGTTTAACTCACTACTATCGGCATTGGACTCTGAGTTTTTCTTATATTTGAAAACACTTCAGTTTTTTTTTTTTTTTATTTATTTTTTTTATATATATTTGTGAATTTTTTATCGATATTATCTTGGTTTTCAATTGATTTTTTTTATTGAAGTGCTAATGAATGAGAGATTAAGTTGATGTTGTGAGCATTGTTTGATTAAAGAAAAAGATTGATGTGGTGATTGGATTGAAGATGAAGATAAAGATGTGGGGGTTGAAAGTCTTTTTTTCAATTTTTAAATTCATTTTATTTTACAGTTTATATTTAATTTTTATGTTATTAATTTTTAGTTTTATTAAAGTAAAATGGTCGTTGTCACTATACTAACTAAAGTGAAGTACTAATGAATCTTTTCATCCTTTTTGTTCGGTTTGACCATCAGTTGCTTAATAGGAGAGACTAATTTTATATTTTTTTAGAAATTTTAAGGAATATTTAATACATTTTTAAAATGTAGTTAAAAATTTGATATTTTACTAAAATGTAGGGGCGAAAATAAAATTTACACTTTTTAAATAGAACCACTTGTTGATTAAGGTTTTCAAAGAGCTTGACTTGTAAAGAAAGTCATTAATTATTGTTATACTAATAATGCATCAAGTTTTAATTTTGATAATTAAACACCAGAATTAATTGTGGGTACACCAAAAGAATCAAAAAATTAAAATTTGGAAGCAAACCAAACTAATTCTATACTAATTGGCTGACTTAATCTTGTGATTAGCCTCTAAGTCAAATTTTAGATAGAAATTAAAGCGAACCAGATTCTTGGTCATTGAAATATAGCTTTGTACGGCATAGTGTTATCGATTAGGAGATTATTTCACTGAGACTTCTTTCTAGATCAAGCTTCAATAGTAGTTCCTAATTATTCAACTATTTAACATGAAAAAGTTTTTAATTAATAATTAGACTGCTACAATTTAGTTGGTGGTAAATTCTTTTTTAATAATTACAGAATATAAAATTATCAAAATTCTCAATTACAGTTGACCCGCCCCATATGTGTTAATAAAGGCAACAATTACGTGATGCGTAGAATACATTATTGTTTGGATGCAGAGGATTCATACACTTAACTTTTCTACCTTTCATTAATCATCACGATTCACAATATATGCCACATGGAAAGTTCCCCACTTCTTTTAAGGGGTAGTATTTATTGACAGTGATCAATTAATTTGATATTAATAAATATTTTTTAAATTATTACAATTTGAATGGTTTTTTAGTTCTAAATCTGACAACAATGATTAGTTACATGTGAACATTTGCAAAGATTATATATTATATATGTAGTTTGAAAATATACTCGTATAATATTATTGAAAAATGTCTACTTATGTATTACGAGAAGAAAACTCCGTCTAGATATTTATAAATATATATGATGAGACCCAAGCTTTCTATTACTACTGTGAAAAGAAAATACAAAACCACTTTGAGGTTTTCGAGAGGCAACAAATGCCATAACTCATTAAAATAGATGTCACCGAGCCAATTTCATCTCATCTGAAATATAATTATTAATTATCAAGTCATTTAGTATATTTTTATAAAAAATTGGGGATGAGATTCTTATCATCTAGACAATGAGAAATTTGTAAAATTGTAAGTCCACTAACATAAGATTCAATTATTCATGTTGTTTGTATCGTTTAATTTGAGACTAAATCGAGAAATATGCCTGATGATAAGAAGATATAGGGTATATATAATCATAATGGTAACTTGATTTAGGACGGTTTAAAATCTTATCCAATCTATTTAATGAGTTAATATCCTTGGATTGAATTGGGATTCTGAACATAAGCATTTTAATTCAGCGTAAGATTAAATACGATTAAAAGGTACTACAAGATAGTGAATCTTAGACAAAAACTCATTTGAGCTGACAAGTATCCCCAATCTTGTCGGTTTCACAAGTCAAATTAAACAAAGACATACAAAGGAACAGGATTTGCATAGCCTCATCGGCTCATCCTCTTACATTACACCATGACAATACTTGTAAATTGTTGGATCAAGACGTTTCCAATAATTAAGACTATATGTGATCATTTATATTGTAATGTAATTTTTTTTTTTTTTAAATGCAATCTCAACAGTTGAAATCGTTTTAATCTAATGATCCTTAAATTTGCATAGAATTTGTGTTAAAACAACCTACTAACACAAATTATAGAGGTAGCTAGCCAATGATCATGTTTTAAAGAAAGCAAAATCAATCATGGAAAAATGATTGGAATTGGACGTACTGTTGTTCACTTTAGAGCTTGGAATCTTTTTAAAGTGGCCCTCACATACATATATTCCATTTAAATTATTCGAGGGAACTTCCACCCAACTCGTAACTCTCTCTTAAATGATAATAGGAAAAAAAAAAAAAAAAAAGGAAGAAGAAGAAGAAGAAGAAAAACAAGAGAGTGGCATCTTCATTCATTGCTTGGAAATACAACACGAAGACATTTAAACTTTAATTTAAAAAGTTTTGATATTATCTTGACGATAAGAGGCTGCACTTCACTGCTATATTATTCTGCCTTGCAATTATTGAACTTCAGTCCTATTCTGTGAATATTTTCTATTTCATTGCCTCTAATCATTACATAGTACTAATTGTTATAAATCACTAGTATAAATTAACTAATAAAGTCTAGATGTAGTACTTTTGGTAATAATTCATGCAGTAGTGATTACTCATGTTTTCCAGAACATTTCTTCTATGAATTTCTATATCGTATATAAAATAATAATAATTTAAAGATATCATGCAAAGTCATGCTCATGAACTAAGAAAAAGAACTGGATTTAGCGTCCTTTAATATTTCTTCCTCAATTTTTATGGAGAAAAAACAGGGACCGATGTTATAGTACATATGTCCAAGTTCACAGCAAATATATATATGCGAAGTTATGTATGAAAATGTCCATCACTCTCACATTCAACTTCATCTTTTTTCAACTCATTCTTACATCAATGCCTACTTGAATCATTCTAGACCTATATAAGAAAGATATAGAAATAGGGATTTCTAGTCGTAAGGGTATGTAACAAAACATGGTAACATATTTATGTATCAAGTTATATAAATATAATATTTAATTTTCTTAAACGTTGTTATGCTGAATGAGCGTTTTATACCTCAAACTATATTAGATGGTTCCAATTTTATTTAATACTTATGTGCGTTGATGTTGATATAACGGAACATAATCGCTCCTGGTCCTGGATGGTGGCAAATGGCTATAGATAAAACAAAAGAATCAAATGAAAAGAGTGAAGAGGAGTAAGGGGCATAACAGGTTCTTGGCGTATGAAGGTAATGTGGAATAGTCGTGTGAGGCACGTAAGGTGAGGTGCCATGCCGCCATTTTCATCAGTTGCTTCTGTTGGTGAGGAGCCCAAAAGTAAAAGCTTTCTTTCTTCTGTTTTTTCTTTTTTCAATGAGGAAAATATGGGGAATGTTCCCACTTGATTTAATCTTTGACATTTCTATCTTAATTCTCACACTTATTACGCCTCTTATGTTGCTCTAATACCATTTGCTTTGGTTGAATATAAATCACTTTTAGATAACAATACATCAATTTAAATGTATATTATATATCTCATAGTACATCTGATTAGACACTTTCCTAACTACCTTAATAGTAAATATTTAAATCTCATCAAATGCATTCTATAAGTTTTGTATTACAGTTTTCTCATTTTATTATGAAAATAATTCAGAATGTACAAACAGTAATTGTTTCAACATATCTTAGTAGACTTTGATATATTCGGTATCAATTTTTTTTTTTTAAAATAAAAAAAATCAATTAAAATTTTTTTATCTTAATATTCAACTATCTATATATACTATCGATTTATATAGTTTAATGATAAAAAACGTTCATTTAGTTATATATATATTTAAACCTTTTATTTATATTGAAAATAAATTATAATGATTATTAAAATTAAACAATAACCATCAAATTCTTAAATATATAATATTAAAATTTTTAGTTATATATATTTAAACCTTTTATTTATATTTAAAATAAATGATAATGATTATTAAAATTAAACAATAACCATCAAATTCTTAAAATATATAATATTAAAATTGTTAGTTATATATATATTTAAACCTTTTATTTATATTTAAAATAAATGATAATGATTATTAAAATTAAACAATAACCATCAAAT
>JALHSO010000087.1:0-125000 GCA_022984855.1 Dimocarpus longan
GGTTCGCTTCCCGGATTTCTCCAATCCGACAAGTCGGGTTCGGGGAGTCCGTTGAAGTGCCGGACGGGGCCCTCTAAACAAGAGCTTAGAGAAGGTCTGGGTTGGGTCCTGTCAAGTTGGTATCAGAGCCCGGTTCTCGTTAAGTTGAAATAAAGTTTTAAGAGAAGTTTTAACGATTTGCGCATCAAACGTGCATTAGTGATGATGCATTCGTGTTTTTCAAGATTTTATGAGTTATGCTATTATTGATGTACATCAATATGTATAAGTCATTATATGCATGAGACATGAGTTGGCTTATGCAGATATATATAAGATAGAGAGATTGAAGAAGACAATTGCATGAGTATAGAGTTATTTCATGCATTATGAAAGTTCTAACTTGACTTTATGATCATTTCAATTATAGAGATGCAGCGTAGAGGTCGCCCCAGAACAAGAAGGGCAGCTGCACAGGTACCCACCCCTGAAGAGGAACATGTTGACGAGTCAGTCAATGTGTCGGCTAGTTCTTCACATTCCGAGCCTCCCCAGCCTGAGAGACCAGAGCAGGCACAAGCACAGGTGAATATAGAGCAGATGGCAGAGAGGATGGCACAGGCTTTTACTGCAGCACTCCATCCGCCACCACCGCAGCAGCCCTATGAAACAGGGGTATCCATTGAGCGGGCTCAAAAATTAGGTGCAAAGCATTATGATGCCACAGGTGATCCAGAGCGTGCAATATCTTGGCTGGACACTAATGAAGAAATATTCCAGATTATGGGATGCACCGAGGAACAGATGGTCTCTTACTCAGCCTTTCTGCTCAAAGATCGCGCCAAGGATTGGTGGAGGGCGCATCAGAGAACACATCCGGAGGGAGTTTCTTGGGCAAACTTTAAGACGAAATTCACAGATCAATTCTTTCCCAAGAGCTACAAGAATACAAAAATAGAAGAATTTTTCAGTTGGAAGCAAGGGAACTCCTCAGTGCTAGAGTATGAGAAGAAATTTTTTGAGCTGATCCGCCTGGTCCCTTTTATTGCAGAAAATGAAGAACAAAAGATCAACAGGTTCCTAGCAGGCCTTAACCCTACAGTTAGGACCATTGTATCATCTTCAGTACATACGCGGTATGGACAGCTGGTGGAGGCAGCCACCCGAGTGGAACAAAGTGCAGGAACCGTTCCCAAGCCGAAGCCACCATTCAATCAGAAACGTAGTTGGAGCGGTAGTCAACAAGGGGGACCGAGTAAGGTGGGCAAACAAGATCAGAAGTCCACATGGTCTGAGAGCCGTAAGCAGAGCCAGAAGTCCCAGACCAACCAAAGTTCAGTTCAATCATCGGGATAGATTTGAGACCGACCGAGTGTAGTATGAGAGTGTCACTTCCCACGGGTGATTCACTTATAGTAAATCGGGTATATGTGGGAAGTGAGGTGATTATAGCGGGTCAGAAATTTGAAGCTGACTTGATGGTCCTCCCCATTCATGACTTTGGACTGGCTATCGAAGCATCGAGTCACAGTGGACTGCTACAGAAAAGAAGTTAAGCTGAGTAGATCGGGAATGCTAGAGGTGACTTTCTGTGGAGAAAGGAAGATACTCTCTGTGAGTTTGATCAGTATGGTGAAGGCAAATAGAATGCTTCGCGGAGATTGCCAAGGATACTTGGCTTATATCGTGAGACCGGAGGAGAGCAAGTTACAGATTGCAGAGGTTCCAGTGGTTAATGAGTTCATAGATGTCTTTCCAGAAGATCTACCCGGACTACCTCCAGATAGAGAGGTAGAGTTTGAGATTGAGCTAGCTCCTGGTACTAAACCTATCTCTATAGCTCCATATCGGATGGCACCAGCAGAACTAAAGGAGTTAAAGGTGCAATTAGAGGAGTTGGTGAATAAGGGCTTCATTAAGTCCAGCACATCGTCGTGGGGAGCTCCAGTGCTATTTGTAAAGAAGAAAGATGGGAGTCTTCGACTATGTATTGACTACAGACAGCTCAATAAAGTCACCATCAGAAATCAGTACCCGTTGCCCAGAATAGATGATCTGTTTGACCAGCTTCAAGGGGCGAAAATATTTTCGAAGATCGATCTACGATCAGGGTATCATCAATTAAAGGTGCGTAGGGAAGATATTCCCAAGACGGCCTTCAGGACTAGATATGGGCATTATGAGTTTTTGGTGATGCCATTTGGCTTAACCAACGCCCCCGCAGCTTTTATGGATTTGATGAATCGAGTCTTTAAACCCTACCTGGACAAGTTTGTGATAGTCTTCATAGATGATATATTAGTGTATTCGGGTAGTCGAAAAGAACATACTGAGCACCTGAGGATAGTATTGCAAACCCTGCGGGAACATCAATTATACGCCAAGTTCAGCAAGTGCCAGTTTTGGCTGGATAGCGTGGCATTTATGGGACATGTGGTCTCAGCAGATGGGATATCAGTAGATCCTCAGAAGATAGAAGCTGTGGTCAATTGGAAACCACCCACGAATGTGACAGAAGTCAGAAGCTTCTTAGGCTTAGCAGGTTATTATAGAAAATTCGTGGAAGGATTTTCAAAGATTGCTACCCCGTTGACCAAGTTAACAAGGAAAGAAGAGAAGTTTGTGTGGTCAGAGGCATGCCAGAATAGTTTCGATGAGTTGAAAAAGAGACTAACCTCAGCCCTTGTGCTTACACTACCATCGGGAAGTGATGGGTTTATAGTATACTGCGACGCATCCAAACAGGGTTTAGGTTGTGTGTTGATGCAGCATGATAGAGTGATAGCTTATGCCTCACGACAGTTGAAGAAGCATGAGGTCAATTATCCGACACATGACTTAGAGCTAGCTGCAGTGGTGTTTACTTTACGGATATAGCGACACTACCTTTATGGAGTACCCTGTAGGATCTTTACAGATCATAAAAGTCTGCAGTACTTGTTTTCGTAGAAGGATCTGAACATGAGGCAACGAAGATGGGTAGAGCTCATCAAAGACTATGATTGCACTATTGAGTATCATCCAGGTAAAGCTAATGTGGTGGCAGACGCCCTGAGCAGAAAACCTACCAGCTCTCTAACCCGAATTGAAGCAGAATGCTTACCCATGCTGTTAGAGCTGAAATCTATGGGAGTTGAATTAGAGGCGACGGATTCAGGTGCCTTACTAGCAGCTTTTCATGTCCGTCCGATATTAGTAGATCGAGTTAGGGAATTGCAAAAGCAAGATCCCTATTTGGTGAAGTTCAGAAGTGAAATAGAAGCAGGGAAGTCTAGTAGTTTGGCATTGAGGGAGGACGGCACCTTGATGCTAGATCAAAGATTGTGTGTGCCCAATGTGAATGAATTGAAGAAAGAGATCATGGAAGAAGCACACTCATCGGCATATGCCATGCATCCAGGGAGTACCAAGATGTATCGGACTCTAAGAGAGCACTACTGGTGGAAAGGAATGAAGAAAGAGATGCCAGAGTTCGTTTCAAAGTGTTTAACCTGCCAACAGATTAAAGCAGAACATCAGAAGCCAGCAGGTTTATTACAACCTCTATCAATTCCTGAGTGGAAATGGGAGCGGATTACCATGGATTTTGTAGTAGGACTTCCACGGACATCGAGTGGACATGATGCCATTTGGGTGGTAGTCGACAGATTGACAAAGTCTGCTCACTTCCTAGCCATCAAGAATACCTATTCCCTGGAGAAGTTAGCTCAACTATATGTGGATGAGATAGTGAGGTTGCATGGCGCACCGGCATCTATTGTGTCTGACCGAGATCCACGGTTCACTTCTAGATTCTGGCCGAAGCTACAAGAAGCTATGGGTACCAGACTGCATTTCAGTACGGCATTTCACCCACAAACAGATGGCCAATCAGAGAGAACCATCCAGACTCTTGAAGATATGTTAAGAGCCTATGTGATGGAGTTCAAAGGAAGTTGGGATAGTCACCTACCATTAATAGAGTTCGTCTACAACAACAGTTATCAGTCCAGCATTGGTATGGCACCATACGACGCGTTGTATGGCAGAAAGTGTAGAACCCCAGTCTGCTGGGATGAAGTAGGTGAAAGAAAGTTGATTGGCCCAGAGATTGTCCAAGTTACCACCGAGAAGATCAATGTAATAAAAGAGCGGTTGAAGGTAGCTAGAGACCGACAGAAAAGCTACGCGGATAATCGAAGAAGAGATCTAGAGTTCGAAGTGGGTGACAGAGTGTTCCCGCGAATCTCACCTTGGAAGGGTGTTCTGAGGTTTGGGAAACATGGAAAGTTGAGTCCACGATACATTGGACCGTATGAGATTATAGCAAGCGTGGGTAAAGTAGCCTACCAATTGAAGTTGCCACCAGAGCTCGTGAACATTCATGATGTGTTTCATGTCTCCATGCTTCGCAAGTATATAGCTGATCCGTCACACGTTTTAAGAGAACAACCAGTGCAGTTAAAAGATAACTTGACCTACGAAGAGCAACCGGTGGAGATTTTAGATCGTAGAGATCAAGTTTTGCGCCACAAGGTGATTCCGCTAGTAAAAGTGTTATGGAGAAACCACGGATCAGAAGAGGCTACATGGGAGCCTGAAGAGCAAATACGCACCCAATATCCACGCCTATTCGAATCAGGTTAGTAGTTTAAAATTTCGAGGACGAAATTTCTATAAGGAGGGGAGAAATTGTAAACCCCTATCTTCGATTTTATGTTTCCTAGCCTTAGAAACTAAGTTATCGAATAAAAAGGACAAAATGGTCATTTAAAAAAAAAATATATATATATATATAATATAGATGGATGGCAAGATTGTAAAACTTTAGTTTAGTAAGTTAATAATTCAATTATATGAAAAAAATGAGACAAATGATCATTGATTTTTATTAGTAAATACCATAACTAAGGGCAATTTTGTAAATCCAACAAGTCAATAGAGGATATGGTGGTCATTTAGCAAAAAGGTGGCCATATAATACACCACTTAGTCACTTTTTCATTCAAAATGAAGAAGTAGGCGTGAGAAACAAAAATAGAAGAGAGAGTTGAGAGGGAGAGCATGAGATGGAAGGAAATTAGAGGAGGAGAAGAACAAGTGACATTTTCAAACAATTTTCAAGCTTCCAAGCAATTGTTCTAGTTGATCCCAAGCCAAAACATCAAACCCTAAGCATAGATAATGTAAGATCTCATCTTCTCCATAGACTTTAATGTGGTGGAAATGTGTAAAAGTATGATGTTGGGTTTGTATGATATGATGCTGGATTAGTTTGTTTACTTGATGTGTTATTGGTGAGATTTTGATGTAAATCAATGTTATAGTTATAAGTTGTTAAAAAGGGAACTTGAATGATGTAAAAATGGTAGGTTAGGGTTATGGGAGAAACCCTAACTTGTGATTTAAATTGTTAGAAAAGCAAAAGTAGTTGTAGATTAAGTGTTTGATGAAAAACTTATGAGAGATAGTTTTGTAAAAACTTGAAAGTTTTACTCTAGAATGAGTGTGTGGGTGTGTTATGGCTGTGAAGATCAGTGGAAAACCTCTGAGATTAGATGGTTTTGAACCCAAATTTTTCCATAAATAAGATTAGGAAAATAAGTAGAAAAGATAGAAGTTCAATGGAAGTGGTTTTGAGCATATTAGAAATCCCGAGCTTAATGAAGGGTCAGTAGAGACCTGACTTGTTTTAGCTTATTTGGGGTTGTTCTACACCTCAAAACATGCCTCGGGAACATAGAAAACCATAGGAATTGGAACGGAATCATTCCGATAAAAATTGGCGAAGTTATGGCCAAAATAGTGCGCGTAGAAAGTGTCATAGAGTAAATGTAGAATCCCGAGCTCAAACCATGAGCTAGAGAAAACCTGACCAAGTCTGACATGTATGGGGGTGTTCTACACCTCAAATGATGCCTAGGAATGATATAAAACCATAGAAATTGGAATGGGATCGATCCGATAAAAATTGACGAAGTTATAGCCAAAATAGTGGGCGTAGGAAACCGAGATGTGTAATAGCGATGCAAATGCATTCGTTGATGCCCAAAATACATGTATCAGGTCATAATTAGGTAAAAGAACCTTAGATACAAAAGAAAAACCATCGTTGCTTGTCCGATGAAAAAACTCGTTTCGAAAAGTGCCCAGAATGGGGCGTTTTGCCTAGATTGACATAGCAAACGATGGAGTTTCTGGACGAAACTTTACGGGCGACTTAGTTATGCGATAAGGAGACGCTAGAAAAAGGAACGGAGGTGAAACCATGGCTGGTTTCAATTCTGTTTTTCGTGGTCAACCGTATAGTTAAAAAAGTTGACCTTTTGTTTTATGCTTCCGGAGACCAAACGAAACATAGGGGGATGATCCTAGGGGTCGAGAAGTAAGACTTTTACAAAGAAACCAAATTTTGAGAGCCTCGGTGGAGTCAAAAAATCGAGTTGAGAAAGTGTGGTGTAGTGAGTTTTCAATGTATTGGAAACTCTATTTTTATTAGTTTTAGCTAAGAAAGTGAGTAAGTTATAACGAGACTATGATGTGTAGGTGACGAGCACGCGGACGAGACACGAGAGGCTCTTTGAGGCATTGAGAGCATTGGGATCGAGGTAAGTGTCCTTCACTTCACTTACATCTAGTTGATTTCCATTTATATGGCAATGATAAAATATATTGTTTCAAAGAGTTTTGCAAAATGGTTTTCCAAAATCATAAGTTTTATGTTGAGTAATGAGTTATGCCTAGAATCTAGAAATGAGATTCGAAGGTGAAAGTAAGTTGCAAAAAGGCTTAAAAGTAAGGCAAAGTAAAGTTGAATTTAGACCCATGTGCATGTTGTGATACGATGTAGAAAATTCCGTATCTAATTGTAAGTGATGAGTAAATTGCACTACAAAATGCAATGTAGAAAATTCTGCATGTAGTTGCGTAAAGTATAAGTTATTGGCACTACAACGGCGATGTAGAAAATTCCGCGTTGTGGTTACCTAGAGTTGAGAAAGTTCGCCCTACGTCGCGATGTAGCAAATTCCGTGCGTAGTGGCTTTGCACATGGTTGTCTTATGAGAAATGGTTTTCAAAAGAAAAAAAAATAATAATAATCGATTATTTTCTAAGTAATGTCTATGCGAAGTTATACCTTTATTTATGTATTGCCTAACCTCTCTTTGTTTTGTGTAGCTTGTATACTTTAGTAGACATTGGCACGGACGCTCTTGCATCAAAGACATTATTTTGATTAACTTTAGGTGGGGAAAATAATGAGACGAACGATATGGATGTTAATGTATTTTGACATTGTGTACATGTGTATATGTGGAATCAAATAACTATGTGTTGACATGAGATACTTGACGGATTATAAATCATATTTTGATATGTATATATAAATGAACCATTACACTTGATATGCACATATTGCACAAGGTACATATTTCATATAAGTATGAGTTGTTATATGTCAATTACATATGTGAATTATGTTTGTAAAAGAATTGCATGTTTGTGAAATGAATGGAAAATGCATGTTTGTGATTGAAAGAAGTTGGACGGTGATCAAAATAGTTCGAAGTGTATTTCTTATGCAGGTTGATTTTGGAAATGTTAAACTTACAGTCGTTATGCTGTCCGATTTTTATAAAAATTAGTTTTCGATCAAACGCGAAAAAATTCACACCGTTTCAACTATATTAAGAGAAAATAAAAATTTTTAAGCCTAAAACGAGTAAACCGGTTAAGTAAAGTAAAGTGGTTCGCTTCCCGGATTTCTCCAATCCGACAAGTCGGGTTCGGGGAGTCCGTTGAAGTGCCGGACGGGGCCCTCTAAACAAGAGCTTAGAGAAGGTCTGGGTTGGGTCCTGTCATGGACCCTTTTGTTGTAGTACCTAACCATCCTTTGTTGATAGACGGCTATTTTCAAGTGAGCTGTTTCTCTGGCTTTTTTGAGGAGGTCCAGATTCGCGGTTAGAAGTTGGTTGTTCTCTGAAGGATTGAATCTTACTCTCTGCTGGCTGGTCACCTCGAATTCAGCATGGATCATAGCCTCTGATCTATAGACTGGTGAGTAAAGAGTCTCTCTAGTGGTGTTGCAAGCTATTGTTCTGTAAGCCCATAGAGCCTTTTGAAGCTCGTCTACCCATGCTCCTTTCTCGATTTTAAGCATGGTCTTCAAGATCTGCTTTATGATCTTGTTGACTACCTCCACTTGGTCATTGGCTTGGGCGTGATCTACTGCCGAGAAGCTCTTTGTTATGCCCAAATCGCTACAAATCTGAGGAACTGCTCATTGGTGAATTGGGTTCCATTGTCTATCACGAGCTGCTAAGGAATTCCAAATCTGTAGATGATGTTATCCCACACGAACTTTTCTATCTTTGTCGTGGAGATCTCAGCAAGTTCCTTCGCCTCTGCCCATGTTGTAAAATAGTCTACTGCGACGACAACATATTTATACCTATCCCGACCTATTGAAAGAGGTCCTATCAGGTCCATGGTCAGATGGCGAAGGGCCACAGATTGATCATATGCTGCAGGTAGGCTAGCGGAGCTCGCAGAGTCTTGGCGAACCTCTAACACTTCACATTTGTTCACCAGATTGATGACATCTTACTTTATTGTTGGCCAGTAGAACCCTTGTTTGAGCACCTTTTGGGCTAGGGATAGCCCCCCTAGTATGATTGTCATAATGACCAATATGGATGTCTTTCAAGATTGCGGTGCAGTCTGGCTCATCAACACATCGTAATAAGAAAGCCGAGAAGCCCTTCTTGTAAAGCATGTTGTCATAAATACAGTATCTTATAGCTCGCATATGCAGACGACGTGCTTCTAGCTTATCCTCTGTCAGCTTAACCCCTCTATAAATAGTCAACCAAAGGTCTCATCCATGAGTCTACCACCACAACTAGGGCCATTACCTCGTCATTGGGCTCTGTATTTGGTTTTGGTAAGAATTTTATCGATATCTTTCTAAAAAATCTATGTCCTGAGCTGTAGCCAGGCAAGCTAACACGTCTGCATGGGAATTCTGAGCCCGCAAGATCTGATTCACCTCATACTTTTCAAATGTTCCTGACAACTATCGGACCTTTGGTAGGTAAACTGACATACTTGACCCTTTAACCTAGTATTCACCCCTTATCTGGCAAACCATGAACTGGGAGTCGCTGAAAATTCTGAGTCGTTCGGCCTGCATCCTCTTGGCTAAGCGAAGCCCTGCCAACAAGGCCTCATACTCGGCTTCATTATTTGTGGCTCGGAATCCAAACTTAAGTGCACAGAGGACTTTATGTCTCCTCGGGCTGATCAATAATACTCTAACATCAGCTCTCTGTTCGCTAGAAGAACTGTCAACAAATAGTTCCCAAAATGGACCTTCAGAAGATTCAGCTCCTTCGTCCATAAGTCCCGTAAATTCAGCAATAAAATCTGCCAGCGCCTACCCCTTAATTGATGACCTTGGCTTGAAGTTAATGTCAAATTGAGCGAGCTCGATTACCCATTTGAGAAAGCAGCATAAGGTGTCAAGTTTCTGCAATATCTGTCTGAGGGAATATCTGGTCAACACTTCAATCTTATGCGTCTAGAAGTAAGGGCGTAGCTTTCTCAACGCCACCACCAGACAGTAGGCGAGTTTTTCCATCGGGGTGTACCTCGTCTCAACATCAACTAGCTTCTTACAAATGTAGTATATAAGGAATTGCATTTTGTCCTCTTCCAGAACTAGAGCTACACTCAGGGCTTACTGAGATACCTTAAGATAGACTGTGAGAGTTTCCCCGTCTTTTGGTTTTGATAAGAGTAGAGCTCGCCCCATGTATTCCTTCAACTATTGGAAAACCATTTCGCATTCCTCTATCCACTCGAAGCCTTTGGCCTTCTTCAAGACTTCAAAGAAGGGAATACATTTATTCGTGGCTTTGGAAATAAATATGCTAAAGGCAGCAACTTGACCGTTCAAGCTCTACATATCATTCACCTTGGCTGGTGACCTCATATCCAGTAAAGCCCTTATTTTTTCTGGGTTGGCTTTGATTCCCCTTTTATTCACCACAAAGCCCAGAAATTTACCCGAGGCTACTCCAAAGGTATATTTGAGGGGGTTGAGTTTCATCTGATACTTCCTCAAAATTTGGAACATCCCTTCGAGGTCATGTAAATGGTCAACAGTTCGCTTGGATTTTATCAGCATATCATCGACATACACTTCCATAGTATTCCCAATCAGATCCTCGAACATTATATTTATTAGTCTCTGATAAGTTGTCCCCGCATTTTTCAGTCCAAAGGGCATGACCTTGTAGCAGTATAGGCCACGGTCTGTGACGAACGAGGTATGCTCCTCATTTGCAAGGTTCATTGGGATCTGGTTGTACCCTGAGTAAGCATCCATGAAATTAAGGAGCTCATGCCCAGCTGTTGCATCTACGAGCTGATCAATTCGGGGCAACATGAAGCTGTCTTTTGGACAGGCCTTGTTCAAGTCCGTGAAGTCTATACAAGTTCTCTATTTCTTGTTATTTTTTTTTACCAGCACGGGATTGGCTACCCAGGTTGGATAGTGAGCTTCACGGATAAATTAGTTTGCCAGGAGCTTGCTAACCTCTTCTTTTAGGGCTTCATACTACTCGCAAGTTATAGGTCTTCTCTTTTGGCAAACTGGCTTGTGATGGGGTTTATATTCAGCTAGTGTGTCATCACCTCTGGGTCAATCCCCACCATGTCCTCATGGTTCCAGGTGAATACATCCAAATTCACTCTAAGAAAATTGACTAACTAGGCCTTTGCTTCAAGGGCCAGATTCTTGCTCAGTTTGAGGTACCTTTTAGCATCTACCTCGCTGACTGGTACATCTTTTAACTATTCTATTGGACCTGTGGTTTTGCACGTATCGAGCTCCCTAGGGTTTAGGTCATGACTAACCCTAGAGACACTGACTGTCTGCGGCTTGCGCCTTGAGACCACATTTACCTTTTTTCCTCAAGCTCCCATTTTCACTGCATCCACATAGCAACAACGAGCTAGATGCTGCTCACCTCGAAAACATCCTATGAAAGGACCCAACCCAGATTAGCCCTGTAGAGATCCGAGCAGAGCCCTCCCGGCACCCCACAGAATCCTTACAGTCTTTATGCAAGTAACTCAAAAGGACTCTGTGAAGTAAAGCCGTAAAACAATTTCATTTCTTAATCATTTAAAATTTAGGGTGGAAAAATTTCTGCAGCACAACGACTGTTTCTCCAATATTTTCAACTTTTTCAAACACCTGTAAAATAATTTATAAACATTTCTAAAGGCATACATTCTTTTTCACTTCCAAATGGGATCTCGGGTCCATCTCAAAATCCATGTTCAAACAAAATCAAGTGTTCAAAACAAAACCCTTTCAAATTTAAAACATTCCACATGCGTGACATTGTAATCATTATTATAAAACTTAAACATTTACATTACACTAAAACCGTTATACATCAAAACATTTACTTTAATTTCATAGTGATAGTTGTCTGATAAGCTCGCCTATCCTTGAGCTGGAGATTTACCGTCTGGAGGACTCGTACCTGCGCCTGGGGAGTTTTCTTAAAATAAACAAGAAAATAGTGAGCTAAAAAGGCTCAGTGAGTGTTACGCACTTCTAAATAAGCTCTCCTTTAATATCCCCTCTAAAATCCTTTGAAAGAGTTCTAAATTGTTCAAAACATGAATTTTATGTTATTACATAATCATTTACATACATATGTGCTTGAAAACAAGATTATATGCATCGCAAAAATTCATTTCAGTAAGATACCTCATTAGAAATTCCTTGATAACATAATCATAAATTTATAAATCGTATCCTCAGTCATAAAACATGACAGGACCCGACCCAAACCAAACCTTATCTAGGCTCTCGTTTGGAGGATCTTGTCGGGCACTTCAACGGACTTCCTGAACCCGACTCATCAAATTGAAGAAAACCCGAGAAGCGAACCCTTAACTTTCTTAGCTGGTTTACTCGTTTAAACTTAAGAACTTGGTTTTCTTTTAAACAATTGGGAGTGATACAATTTTTCTCGATTTCATTTCAAAATAATTTTATAAAATTTCAGCAGCATGACGGCTGCATTTTTAATATTTCCACCTTGTAAAAACTTCACAAAACCTGTAAATTTCAAACAATATATTTTCTCAACCTAATGAGCCTCATGCCCTCTTTTAAATACTCAACCATTTACAACGTGCTTAAAAATTCAATGATATGAAAATCGATTTAAGTAAGATTTTAAAACATCATGCATAAATTCATCACAAAGCTCATTATCCAAAACAATATTTACATTGATGGATAATTCTGAAAACCAAAAGAAATGCAATACATGATAACTTGACTGAAACTGGTGCAGTGGGGTCACGTCTCTATCTCGTCTGAGCGTCCGTAGGAGGTGCTTCCAATATCTTGCTCGTTCCTGTACCTGGGGAGGATTTTTATAAAACAGAAAAACTAAAGGTGAGTATAACTCAATGAGATAAACCTTATACAATTGCATAAAGTAAAGTATTTTTCTGAAATACTTTTTAGTGATTTATAAGAAAATTGTTTTTGAAACTCTCTTAGATTTTCTTTCAAAAACTTTCTCATTTCTCGTCTTGATGGCAACCCAGGGAAACTACTCCTGTCGTGGCCGCATAAATCTCTAGCTAGCCACTATGAATTAGGGAATCTACCCTGTGTAGTTACCGATGCGCGACTCTGGGCACGCCTTACCCCTACGCAATCGGTCTCTACTACACTACCCTATACGTGCAGAGGGTCGCTCAACTGATTCTCTCTCTCACATCTACCATGCACGTATAGAGTACTCAACTGGGTACTCAACTGGGGCTAGGGTAAACCATCGACGTACTAAAATAATTTTCTCGATATACTCAATTAATCTCGTTTTTGAGGCAAAAGCCTAAAAACGTTGAATACTCATAATTTCTTAGTACGAATGCATATTTCTTTTAACTAGTCATATCATAGAATTTAAATATACTATAATACATAAATCAAATTCAAAATGAAATAAGTATATGAAACTATAAAATAACTTTAAACAAACTACGCTTGGAAATAACGAAATTTTACTCATATTAAGACATACTTACTTTGCATTTTATCAATGACAAAATGATTTCTGTACTCACTTGTCGCCTTATTGCGAAGCTCACAACTTATTCGATATTTCCTTCGCGTTACCTATACACTTAATGCTAATCTTTTAGGTAATGCCACAAGCGATTTCAATCGCCTAATCGATTACATCAACGCTACATAACGGCTTCGAAATATTTCTAAATAAACTCATGGTAAACCGCGCATTAAAACAAGGCATAACATTCATTTGAAATCAAAAAAACACGCAACAATCAAACCCATATCTTCTATGTAAAAATAGCACTTAAGATCACTTCAAAACAGCCCATATTTATCGAACTAGCGCACGCGATTATGCGAGACAACTTTACATAAAACAGCCCATAATTTATAACTCAAAACAACGTGATACAATATTCTAACAGCCCTTAAAAACAACACTTAATGGCCCTTAAAAACAGCACTTGACAGCTCAAAAAAAATAGCACTGGAAGACAGCATATAACAGCACTTAAAGACAACACATAACAACACTGAAAGATAGCATATAACAGCACTTAAAGACAGCACATAACAACACTAAAAGACAGCATATAATAGCACTTAAAGACAGCACATAAAACAGCTCTTCATCTTTCATAAAAACTATACTCATTGACAGCCCATTACGCGATACTTTGACAGCTCAATACTAAGCATTTTCATAGCTCCCTAAACAGCAGTTTAACTACTTAAAATACTGCATGATTGACAGCCTACAACAGCCCTTAAAACACCTAGAAAATTGCCTCCAAAACAGCACGTAAAACCGTCCCGAAAACAGCACCTAACGTCTCATTTCGACAGTCTGTTACGCGACGTTTTGCCAGCTCAACTGAATGCATTTTAACAGCTCTTAAACAGCATGTTGACAGCTCTTAAACACACTATGTCAGCCCATTACATGTCCTACAAACAGCCCTCTCTTGACCGAATACAAAAACTATTTGTATATCCATTTCGTAACTAATACAATCATAGATAATTTTATTCGAAATCACAACCAAATAATATCAAACGAACCTCCGCACTAACGAGGTTCTAAATCCTAAAACCCAATCATATCATCACCAAATCTCATCAACAACTCATTCTAAATAATTTCCATCGAAAATAAAATCCATAAAACTCAAACGTACGATTCGAAAATCGTTTTGAAAACTTCGAAACTTTGAAACGGTTGCGCGAAGGTGCTGCCTATAACTTTTCTCTTAACTGAACCTATACCAGTCTCCTAACGTCTAGATTTTCATTAATTCAAGCATTAAAATCACACTAAAACTCAACTATAGCAGTAACTTACCTTCGCGTGAACTAATTTTCGCTTCGAAATAGCCCTTACGTGTCGACGACGGCAAAACGGCACCAAGGTGAATCTCACGGCAGCAAGCAACGCCCCTTTCACCACAAGCATGAGCTGTCCTCTTTCAAAACTGCATCTCTCCCTTGCTTGAGCTGATTTTCTCTCACGAACTGCTTCAAAAGTAATGGAACAAGCTGCTGATTTTATACTAAAAATAGTTCAAAATAACTTACTCGTTGCTGCACTTCAAGATCCATTCTCAAATCTGGTGGAAGATTGGATGGTGAGGGAAGGACAGTGGCTGTTCAACTCGGTCTGTTCTGCTCAGTCTGGACTGTAGCTGCTTGTCGTTCCTCCCTTTCACGAACTCACGGCTGCACTCTTTCGACTTTGCTTCAGATCTGATTTGCTTGGGCTTGCACTTACATGCAGGTGCAGATTTCAGCACCTTGAAGCTCCCTCTCTCAGCTTGTCTTCTTAATTTTGGCTACTGCACTTCACTCACGAACAACTCATAGCTCTTTGCTCGATCAACTCACCTGGTAGTTTGCCCATGCTTCTCTCCTTACTCGGTCTCAGCTTTTTGATTTCAGAAATGGTCTCTCGGTTTAGGCTGCTCACGGTTTCAACTTGATTGCTTCTCTTCTTGCTATAAGTCACGGGTATGGCTTCAAAGATAGTGACCGAACTGTTTGATGAAGAGAAAATGGTCTCGGTGCTGCTCTTCCTCTTGATTTAATGGACCAGATCTGCTCCTTTTTCTCTCAAGTACTCATTTTTCTGAAAAGTAAATGGTTCTCACGGCTTCACATGGGATATTTTGACCGTGACACTCATTCTTTTTGCTTCAATTTCCTCTTTTAACTTTAATATATATAAATGATGGTTGAGAACGGGACACTTGTCATAAATACGTGGCTTCTCTTGCCACTTGCTTTTCATGCTATTCCCAATACGCTTTCGAATTCGAATCCGATTTCGTCTGTCCGGGAATCCGTTTATAGCTTCATTTCGCCTCTATAATTATTTTTAAAATTTTGAATTTATCTCTATACATTCGGAATTATTTTACTTTTCTAAAAAAAATTCCGCGCGATCCGAAATTGAAAATATTTTTCTGTTTGAAAATTTCTTAATCGCTCGAAATCTATCCGAATGATGAATTCGAATTTCGATCCGATTCACTTTTATTCAACTCAAAATTAATTTTCAAAACTTTTAAATCACAAATTTCGCTTTTCGAAAAATTTTGATTCCCGCTGATTCTTTCCATTTGGAAATGCGATCCAAAAAAAAATAACCTATTCCTAATGAACGAGGTTTCAGGTCTTACAAAACATGTATCCAATGAACCCAGGGAAATCATGATCACCGCCCGGTCCTAGGACACCGATGGTGGGGACGGTCAATCTCAGTCATAAACCACTATGCCGCGGAATGTTACCTCGTTGCACATAAGGCATCAGTCATAATAGTACCTTATATATGCGTAGAGGGCGACATGACAGACTCGATCCCCCCATAGTTAGTGGACTTTCCCCCACAGACATACCATACGCGCAATAAGGCACTTCGACCGCATAACAATCATATTTAAGTCATATAATGGGGATTAGGGTAGCCATCGGTTTTAAAAAATTTTCTTTAACTTTTTTTTTTTTAAGAATTATATCTACATACAAAAATAATTATTGTAAAACATATTTCTTGGATTAGATATTAAAACATAAAAGCGCATGTCAATAATAAATTCACATAATCAATATTTCTTTAGATGCATATATAAAAACTTTTATAGTCGAACAACATTCATATAAAGTCATTTAAATATTAAAATACTTCAATCATTCATGAAAACATACTAATCATAGTGCATTTATCGTTTCATAAAACAATTTACACTCACCGATTTCTAACTCACGGAAACTTCCCCGATTTTCTACCTCGATACTTCCTCAACTTCGATTTCCTCCGCCTTACCGATACCTAAATAATTTAACATTCTAATATAAGCATGTCGTAACTACACTATTTGAATCTAAAACAACATCATCGAATTCACATTTAAATGGATTCAACAAAAAGGATATTCAAATCTAAACGAATAACATAAAACTCACGCGATTTCGACGATTTACCGCGGATTATCGCTTTTAGCGTTTCGCACGATAACTTCGATTCTACTCAAACTTATCGTTAATACTACTCGTGACTTTACTTAATTCATGGAAAACGAATATTCAAACACTTTAAAACACCAAAAATGAAAATCATGGCAGCAAGTTAAACGATTATTCATTTTTAATTTCGACTTTGAAAATCAACGATTTCTTATAATCGCGCGCAACGAAACTATCCGATTAACTTTATTATAATTCAAACTATCCTAACGTCAACATTTATCGTCTTATAGAGCTTAATAACATAAATGGCATCTTGCTAAACATCAATTACATTTCCACATTCGACAACGAAACTCGCAACTAAATAACATTCGCATTTGCGGAAAACTTATTCGAATCGCTTAGAAACGATTTTTCAACATCCGAACGATTATTCAATACTTTAAAACACACTAAAATGCATCATTTTCCACGACGACGAACTTGAAATTCAAAGCATAACTTAACAGCCGCTAAATCATCTTATAACAGCCCATAATCGATTTCAAAACGGAAACAATCGACAACAATATCATTCAAAAACACAACCAAACAATATCGAGCGAACCTCCGCACTAACGAGATTCTCAATCCTAAAACCCAATCATAATGATATCAACTATCATCCATAACTCAACATAATACTTATCCATCCAAATGAAATCAATAAAACTCAATATACCTTTCGGAACTCAATTCGAAACTTCGAAACGATTGCGTGAGAGTATTGCCCACTTTAAAAGCTTTTATTTACGAGTTCCCTTCAATCCAAATGAACTTGTAACCAATAAAAACTAATCAAAACGTCAACACGAAACCAAAAGAGGAAGCACTTACCTTTTGGTGAGCTGTTCTTCGCTTCGAAATAGCTCCCACGCGATCACGACTACAAAACGGTGCCAAGAGGTCCTCACGGTCTGCACACAACACACACTCAGGCTGAAATCACTTCAATGGCACTCACAACTCATCTCAATCTACATTTTTCTTAAAAATAAAACAAAACAACACTCACTAATCCTTGACAGCAAGCCAACACCAAATGGAAACTCACGGCAGTAGCTTACCCACGGCAACAACTCACCTACGACAGCAACAACAATTCACAGTAGTAGCAGCAACTCACAACAGCAGCACTTCACGGTAACAACAGCACTTCACGGCCTGGTAGCAGCTGATTGTCCGTCCTTGCTTGCATACACGATCAGATCCTCCACCTGGTTTGTTTGGACGACACATGCAGCTGCTGGTGCTGCTTGTTCTCCTTCACCAGCTCATAGCTTCCCTCTTTGACCCAGTGGGTGATGGTGGCTTGAACGGTCCTCTCTTATGTCTCTCTCAATCTTGCACGAGCTCTCTCTGTCACTCTATTGAGCTCTCGGCTTGGGGAGGTAGAAAAAGAAGAAGGGGCTCTCGGTTGAGCTTAGAAATGGTGACCAAAAGACTTTGATGTTTGATCGAGAATGCTAGAATTTTTGTTTAAAGTTTCATCTTTTAAAATTTTATTTTATAAAGCTTTAACAATTGGTGACACTTAGTCTTCATGCATGAGAGCTTCATGCCATTTGTCTTGCTTCCACTATTACACAATGACACGTGTCGAATTTATGCACCATTCATGCAACATGCTAATTCATGCATTCTCCCATTCCGATTTCAAGCTCGAATCCGTTTTCATCCGTCTGTCCGGGTAATCCGCTTATAACTTGATTTGTAACGCCTTTCGTCGAAAATCCGAAACGGAGAACGTTACTTTCCTAATAAATCCGTTTCTATTTATTTTGAAAAACTATTATCATTCTTAAACTTGTTACCAATTTTTTTTTTTTTTTAAACGTAAATCCGGCAGAGTTTCCTCTGTTTTTTAGAAATCCCAAAATTCGTTTCCTGTAATTAAAACTTTAACATTTCTAAAACATCAATTTCTAAACTCCCATTCGGATCTCCCGTTCATTTCCAAAACATTTCATTACTCAAATATATCATAAACATTTATATGCATACATAACAAAAAGTAAGCTTTTAATAAATATACATAAGCTTTTATACAGAACTTTGTTATAATTATGTGAAATACAATAACTTACACAAATATACATGTATCCCAAAAATGCATGATCATATGCAATATATCTATATATCTATCAAAAGTGTAGAGGGGATGGTGACTATCTGAGCCTTCGCGTACAAGCTATTTCCCCTGTCTTTAGATGGAGTCAAAAGATTCAACCTGCGCGCGGTAAATCAACGCGCTAAGCATAATTGCTTACTAGGCATACACATAATCTAATTTCTCAATTTCAAATATAATTTCATTCGTAACTAAAAGCATTCTAACTTTAACATTCATAAATATATATATACGTTGCATAAAAATACTTAAACGTATAATTCACAATTTTTTTTTTTAGTTCAACATTTTTCAAAGCATTGAACATTTCATTTCACATAACACTTTCATTTCATAGCTTATAACATTTTTCAGTGCCCTTAGTAAACATATATTCGATACTCATGTATTGATATATCGGTTTCCGGCATCGGACACGCGATGATTATCTGTCGGAATAACGGTCGACCCCGGCATCGGCCACTCGGTGATTATCCACCAGGTCGTATATCATATCACATAATCGTTTAGGACCGGACACGTGGTGCCTCTCATAGTCCATAATGAATCGATTTAGTGTATGCAAATAAACGGTGCAGCTACTAAGTTCTCTATTAACATGTCAATTACCAATTTTCATTTATCAATATCTAAGTTTACAGGGCTATTTACAACATAACGTTTGTATCACATTTTACACTTTGGTTTTAGTATCAAAATTTTTATAACAAATCAATTCCGCTTTTCCTTTCAAGTATAGGCAAATAAGTTTGTAAATGCATTGTATTAAAACGATATAGCAATCTCATTTAATAAAATTACTTCACAATGAAAACACTTTCAAGTAAAATTAAAGATATTGTGTATACCGACCTCAAACGGATTCGATTTTAGAATAGAATGCTCCCTTACGCTTTATCCTTATTCTTTGGTTGAGAATCCGGTTCGTCGAGTTCTCCTTGACCTTTCAATAAAAACAAACATAATGAAAGTTTATTTAATATATTTCTAACGTTACTTAGCGCGCTATAACTATATGTTCTCCTATAATGCATCCTAAATACTTCCAATGGATATCACTTCGGAACAGCTCATAATATTCTTTTTATGACTGTCTTTACCGTATTGAAAATAATCTCAAAACACCCATTAAAATAGCTTATGATAGTCCAACAATCAATACGAAAACAGCATTCAAAGAACTCAAAATAGCACGTATAATGTTTCTAAAATCAGCATGTAACAGCCCTTAAAAACAGCTTGCTATACTACATTTTGACAGCTCATGTCTAGCACATTTACAGCTCATATAATCACATCTCAACAGCTTATTTAACTGCATGAAAATAACCTTTAAACAATTCAAGACAACCCTTAATCTTGCCTAAAAACTGCACATAAAACTGCACTTAATTTCCATAAAAATTGCATGTCCAGAACGGCCCATAAATTTAGTCACATCGTCTTTCATTTACACGAATTAACTCTAACAAACCCTCATGAAATTTCTCAATCATTTTCGTCATAGATATTCATTTGAATTACATTCAAATATCGCTTAATATCATGGTATTTTAATCACAATTCATTCGACACTAAATCGCAAACTAACATATTTCGAAATCACGGAAAACTCGATCGAAACGCTTGAAAATAATCTAGCGATATTCAAATAACTTTTCAATACTCTGAAGCATATCGATGCGAATCATTTTTCATGCCGACAATTTCGAAATGAAAAGCAAAACATAACACCCATACTTTCCAAACATAACAGCCCTTATACGGATTTCGCAACGTAAATTTCAATATCGAAATTCATCCGCAACATATCGAACCAATATCAAATGAACCTCCGCACTAATGAGGTTCTAAATCCTATATCCTAATCATGTCAACATCCATTTAGTATCCATAACTCAACATCATCATTATCCATCCAAACGAAATCAATAAAACTCAATATACCTTTCGGAACTCAATTCGAAACTTCGAAACGATCACGCGAGGTACTACCCACTTCAACGCTTTTATCCACGAGTTCCTTTCAATCCAAAATAACATGCAACCAATAAAAATTCATCAAAACGTCAACACGAAACCAAACGGTATAGTACTTACCTGCAAGTAAGCTGTCCTTTGCTTCGAATAGCCCCACATGCACACGACAGCATGACGGTACCAAGAAATCTTCACTGCAGTAGCTCACTTTTCTTCCTCACTTGAATACACAAGCTGAAATCATAATTCTTGATAGCAAGTTAACACCAAATGTGACCCATGGCAGAAGTAGCTCACGCACACACTCAGACTGAAATCGCTTCCATGGCACTCAAACAACTTCATTCAACTACTGAAATTCAATTTTAACTCACCTTCTAACTTGAGAAAGACCGAATGGGGGAAGGATTAATGGATCAAAACTGCCCGGTCTTCACTTGGTGACTCACGGCCTGACAGTAGCTCACCCACGACCTACCAGCACCTCACACCAGCAGCTCCTTATGCCAGCTCTCGGCAGGAACAGCACTTACACCACGGCAGCAGCAGCTCCACACTCGCACCTGGCAGCAGCAACTCCACGCCCGCACCTGGCAGTTTCAGCTCCTCGCTCTCAGCAACAGCACTTCCTGGCAGCAGCTCTCACGGTCTGGCAGCAGCAACAGGTCATGGCAGCAGCTCCCCCATGGCCTGACAGCAATTGATCGCCCTTCCTAGCTTGCATGCAGGATCAGATTCTCCATCTGAATGGTTGGACAGCACATACATGTGCTGGATCTCCTTCACCAGCTCACGGTTCAGCTTGCATTTCCTCCATCACTCTCTAGCTCTCTCTTACGTCTCTTTCAACATGCACGAGGATGAGCTCTCGGTTTGGGTAGCTAGAAGAAGAATAAGATGGAGGTTCTCGGCTTTCATGAGAGAGGACCGAATGGGATGAGTTTTCTCTCCTAAGATTTTGCTTAACTGAATGTCAATTTATCTCTTTTTGGCTCTTGGTTCAGTTAAAAGACAATTGGGTGACCCAATATGGGCTTTACTTGAGCTGTTCTCCCTTAAAAAGCTCTCTTTCCTTGCTGCCTCTTGTTTGCTTCACTTTTGCTTTCACTTCGATTTTGCTTGCTAAACACAATGGTGGCCAAGTGACTTATATTGGACTGAGAATGCTTGAATTTTTCTTTTTTTCAAGTCTTGCTTTTCACTTTTAATATACACTTATTTTGTTTCCAATTGGACACTTGTCATGCTAGTATTAAATCTCAAGCCACTTGTCTTTCCATGCACGATCTCCCATGCATAAACTTTAATGCATTCATTTCACGTTTTACGGATTTCACTTTTCGCTTAAATTCACTTCGGGTTCGCCTGAAAAATTTTATAAAAAAAATCAAATTTTACAAACGGAAACTTCATTAGATTCAGAATAAATATTTGAATCCGGACGCTCTAATTTATTTTATGAGATTGGATTAAATAATTATCTCCGGACCCGTCTGAAAAATTTATAAAAATTCAGTTACTCATCCGGATCCGAACGGATAATTAATTACATCATCCCTTAATTAATAATCAACATTTAATAAATTATTTGGTCACCGAAGTAGCATGTTACATGATTTCGTCTTCGGAGTTATTTTTAAATTTTGAATCCGTTTTCACGCTCTCAAAATTATTTTATTATTCTAAAATAAATATTCTGAATATTTTCGGACTCGAGAATTATTTTTTTCCGATCGAAAACGCGATCTTTTGAAAAAATAATTCACTCTCCGACGAACGAGGTTTTGGGTTTTACATCCTATCCCGTTGGAAGTTGGGAACTTTACAGTAAGGGTTCTGATAGAGGTGACCATGTTCAGATCATTCATTGCAGGCCTTCTTAACACCACATTATAGGCTAAAAGAGGGTTAATAATTAGGAAGTCCACAAGCATAGATGACTGGTGAGCTGCATCTCCGAGAGTAAGAGGTAGGTTAATCTGCCCGATAGGAATGACATTGTCTCCAGTGAAACCATACAGAGATTCAACTGTTCATCGCTAATTCCCATATGATTGTAACACTCCTTATATATTACATTCATTGAGCTCCCGGTGTCAATCATGATTCTCCTGACCTTTGAGTTCCCAATACGGGCTCGGATCACTAAGGCATAATTGTAGGGCCAGTGAATTACCCTTGCATCTTCTTCTATGAAAACAATCTCTTCGAATGCACTTCTTGCCCTATTTGCAGGTTATTCTAGCTCTCTTTGGCCTGCAAGTTGAATGTGATTAGCCTCACGCACGTATCGCTCATGCGATCTATTTGATGTTCCTGCTACATGAGGGCCTCCATGGATAGTAAGGTTCATCCTCACAATGGATATATGGTCTGAGTCAGGCACTTGTTGGGCTGGCTGCTGTTCTTACTGCCGTTGGTGAGGACGCTGCTGCTAAGATGGTTGCCTCACCGGTCATACGACATACTCTTTTAAGCGACCTTTCCTGATCAAGCCTTCTATAGCATCCTTAATGCTCAACAATCGGAGGTATTGTGCTCTACTTCATTATGATAGGCATAAAATCCGCTTTTGTCCTTGCGTTCCTCAGGAGTCTGAATAGAAATAGGTCTTCTAAAGTTCTTCTTGTTCCTTTCGGTTGCAAAGACCCTTTCCCGAGTATCAGATAAGGTGTTATATCTTTCATAACGCCCTTGATGCTAAAGCCGTCTGCGCCTCTGGTTATTCCTTGGTCTAGGCTCATATCTAGCCTTCTTTGCAATCTGATTGTTACTTCTTTGGCCCCCGTGGCTATTTCCTTCATTGCTCATTTTCTTCCCCTGATTGGGGCTACCACCTCATCTTTCTGATTATTAGCCTTCTTAGGGCCAAATGCTTCCTCCTACCTTATTTCCTTCGCGGCTTGTTCATAAAATTCCCCTAGGTCCTTCACTGGGGATTTATAAATGCTCTTGTATAGCTTCCCGTCTTTCCTTAATCCTAACGAGATAGCTGTCAAGATCCCCTCGTCCGTAGGGCTTTCCACGATATTTACCTCGCGTCTAAATCTACTGATATAGTCCTTTATATTGGTTCAAAAATTATAGCGAGGTGGCAAGATGGCGTGAGCTGTCTCTTCAGCGCCTTATATTGGTTCAAAAATCTTCATTAGTGCTCCTCTTAATTATTGATGCTGTGATGTGAGAGGTTTCTGAACCATGTCCGTGGAATATCCCCAAGTGTCGCTGGAAAAACACGGTACTTGGCTAGCCAACTAGTGATCTGTAGGTCTATCTGGATATTGAATACGTCGAGGTGATCGTAAGGATTAGCGTCCCCATTATATTGCGGGATGCTGGGGACTTTAAACCTATTAGGAAGTGGCTTAATTTCAATCTCCAAGGTAAAGAGGGTCCTTTCTCTACTCTAACTCCCCTATTCATGGGCTCCGGGTCGTGCTTCAAGCTTTGGACCCTTTGAATGAGCTTCTTAATGAGTGGATCCTGCGCTTCAGATCTTCTGATAGCGGATTGTCTATCCTACCTGTTCTGCCTGTAACGGTTGGCCCCAACCTCGGTCAGGGACAGACTGGTTAGGTTGGGGCTTACTCCCGGGTGGCTAGAACTCGACCACCTAGCAAGTATTGTCCCTACCCTCATGGGATTTTCTACAATTGGTACACACCTTGCTCAATTGGTACACACCTTGCTTCCCAATTATACTTAAGCCCTCAAGTCTTGGGTTCGAGAGGTGTGAGAGGCATAGAAAACCTCTTGAGGGAGGGGACAGTACGTGACAGGTGGTCAGGTTCTAACCGCCCGAGGGCAAGCCCTAATTTGACCAATCGATCATTGGTCTAGGCTGGGGTCGATCGTTACATAAAAAGGTGCCATTTTATTATGGGGTCCCTTCTCTCTAGGCTGTCCCACTCACAAGGTACTGTCCCCGGGCCCCTGGGGTTTTGCTTTGCCTCCCACACCCCTCGAACCCATGACCTGAGCCCCTTAGTCAAATAGATTCTTCTTCCAATGTGAGTACCAATTGAGCTATACCTTTTTATTTTGGGATCCCTTCTCTCTAGGCTGCCCTACTCATAAGGTATTGTCATCAGGCCCCTGGGGTTTTGCATCGCCTCCCACACCTCTCGAACCCATGACCTGAGCCCTTGAAGTCAAATGGATTCTTAGAAAAAGGTGTGTACCAAGGGCTCGGGGACAGTACCTTATATGTAAGCCCTTATTCTCATTCTTTAAACTCCCTAGTAATAGAAGACTGATTATGCAATGAAACTACTAAAGTTTGTAAATAGTCCAAGTAGGGATTGATAAAGTTATGCGATGCATTACGTAACAAAAATGTAAAAAGGGGCAAAAATGGTCATTTTGCCAAATTAAAATCTCTAGATACATATATCTATAAAGATGATTAGAACAAGTTTGTTGGAGAGAATTATGAAGATATATAAAAATTAATAGGAAGCTATGGAAATTATGTAAAGTTGGTGGACATTTAGTTAAAATTTCAAGTAATGGCATGAATGTAATTAAATATCAAACTTTAGGGGCAATTTTATAAATCACGCCTATATATATATATATATATATATATATAAGAGTGTTAGTTACTAACACTTAGAAAATTTTTGAAGGAAATTGAGAGATAGAGGGAGTGAGGGACAGCCAAGGTGAAGGAAGAAGGAGAAAGTTATTTCCAAGCCAAATTCAAGCTTCCAAACAAGATTTTGGAGTGATCTAAGCTTAAAGATCAAACTCTAAGCAAAATTAAGTTAAGTTTTCATAGTTTTCTTCAAGTATAATATGTGTTGGGTAGTATGTATATGTGGATGATTTGATGGGTTGTAGATGTGAATTTGATGGGGGTTTTGATGTAAATCAAAAGTAAAACTATAGTAAACAAAAGGGAACACTTAATCTAGTAGAAATTATGCAAGATATAGGAGTTAGGGTTTATGTAGATGAAACCCTAAGTATGGATTGAAGTATGTTTTAATTGAATTGAGTTATAGATATTATGTTTGATGAAATATCTAGGTGAATGACAATGTGATAATGTTTAAAAATTGAAGGAAGTAATGTGTAGTGGTGTGTGTGTGACTCACGGCCAAGGAAGGGTATGTGACCCCTTTATGTTTTAATCATTTTGAGCCTTAGTTTATGCATATTATAAGTTAGAAACGCTTTTAGATGTGTTAGAATTGAAAAAGGGAGAGTGTAGAGATAGGTTGAGAATTTAAGGCCTAGTTGAATGACATTTCGAAATGTCATACCAAATGAGTTCTTTGATGCATGAATTGAGTATGTTCGATCATAATTGAGTGAAAGAACACTAGATATGAAAGAATTGAGTTCATTTCATGTTTAGGGTAAAAATGTGCATCGAAAAGTGTCAAAAAATAGGCGTTTTTCATAGGTTTCACCCCCCGATACTAAAATTTTTCGAAACCGTTTTATAGGTGACCTAAATGAGAGATAAAAAAATGAATGGAGCGGAAACGGAAATGAAAAATCCCATGGATTGGGCTATGCATTGCATTCGGGTTTGGAGGGTGTAAATTTTTTATTTTTCATTCCAAGCTTCTAAAAATTATTTCGGGCATACTGGGGTGTCCCTAGGTGATAATAAATGAGGTTTGTGAAAAGAAATCAGAATTTGAAAGCCTCGATTAAGTTAGAAATTAGATGGGAAGGTTGTAGTCTAAAGAAGTCTTAATAGAGTAAATGGTTTTCAAAGCTTCATTTGTAGTTTCATGAACTTCATTCTCACAAAGTTTGAATGAGAATATGATATGTAGGTTTAGAGCAAGCTAGCGAAGCAAGGGAGGCCTAGTAGAGCTCGTTGGCAAGTGTAGAATTGAGGTAAGTATATTAACTGTTGAAAAAGCTTATGAACAAATTGCTTTAAAAGAAATTCTTTATTTGCTCAAGAAGATCACTATGTGTGATTTTTAAGGATTTTGAAATGAAAGATCTTTTTCACGAAATAAACTTACAAAAGCTAGTTTAAAGTTTTCAAAAAAAGGTTTGGTGCTTAAAGTACGTAGTAAGAAAAAAGAGTTTTCAAAGCCCATTCATAAACCCTTAGCATCTTAGAATATCAAGCACTACATAGCGAAGCAGAAAATCCGCTTGTAGTAGCTAAAAGTTACAAATTTTCTAGCACTACGTTTACGATGCGGAAAATTCCGTACATAGTCACTAAGCTATAGGGAACTCATAGCATTACGATTGCGACGCAGAAATTCTGCATGTAGTTGCTCAGATTCAGACATTATCTCGCACTATGATTGCGATACATAGAATTCCACACGTAGTTGCTGAGGAGTTTCAGTAGGGGTACAGATGGTGCTCTAAGAAAGAAAAGAATTTTAATTGAACTTTATGTCAATTTCAATTTAATGTTTATGACCTATAGATAACATTTGTTACATTTCTTTAATTACTATGTGTTTATATATTTCTGTGTATATTGTATAAAACCTCTACGGGTACTCGCTCGGGAAATCAAAACGCACAACAAAAACAAAAATCATCTTCGACAAATTAGGTGAGCATACCAACGGATACATCGCACAAGTTCTAATGCATTTTGTTGTAATTGAAAGTTAAACATTGGCATGCATCATTTTCGTATCTTTTGTAGGACGACTTTGTGGTTATAGATTCTATATGTGTTATGATGCAAATAAGTCATAAAGTTTTCTATGGCAAGAAAATAAATTATCCTTATTGAGGTTTTATTTGAATATGTTAATGTGTGTAGAAATGCATGATTATCGATTATAAAGAAGTTGGGTTGTGACTAGTATATATTGGGAGTGTATATTTCATTTGCAGAAACTTGGAAACCTTAAAAATACAGTCGTTATATTGTCAGATTTTCGTTAAAAAGATTTTCGATTTTTTAAAATGAAATGACTACTTTTATGATTTCAATCCAAATAAAAATCTGAATTTTAAATGAATAAACCCAACTATTTTCGAATCAACAATATCAAATTAGTTTCAAAACAAAAGTAATCGGGGCAAGATTTTCAGGGTTCGCTCCACAAATTCTAAGTAGCCGACTAGCCGGGCTTAAGAGGGGTTTGTTGGAGTGCCAGGCGAGGCTTACCAAGTACTAGCCTAGAGGGAATCTATTTTGGGTCTCGTCATTATGAGTGGAGCAGCCCAGAGAGAAGGGACCCCACACTGCCTATTCGACGAATGTTGATCTCGTGCCCCCTATCTCCTATCTCCAAACTCGGGAGCATAATGACTAGGTTCATGTCTCTGGCTCAACCTATCTGACACAATTTCTCTACGCGAACCTTTACGATGGTGCCTCTGCCCGGCTTCATCACCGCGAGCTGAAACCTGTGCATTTTCATGGTTCGTCTCTACCCGCCGATGTCCGTCTTGGCTCACCCTTGCCCTAAACCTTGAAGGATGAGCTGCACATTCATTACTGTGAGCTCATTGGCCTTGAGCACTAGATTGCACGCTGGAGGAATGGGTCGACCCCTCTTGAACTAATTCCTTGATAACTCTTTCATTTGGGGCAGGGGCCTCAACATGCTATCATTGTGGGATATCCCTTATTACAGCGACCTGGGCTAGTCTTTGAGCAACCTGAACTTGGGTCTAAACCAACACCCTAAGGTTATTCGCCAACTGCATCATGGTATTCTCTAATATCTCCTAGCGTTGCTGTAAAACCTGTATAACATCTCTCCCTGCAATATTAGGTACAGGTTGATAAGAAGGAAGATGAGGTATACCTTGGGCATTTCCTGTCATGGGTGCGTTAGACGTTCCTGCACCAATGTTAGATGGTATTTCATTAGGCATGACGTCTCGCTATTGGTCTAAGTTCTCGAGCCAGTCAACAACCACGTCGGAACTCCTAGTGATTGTTCCTTTAACCATGGTGGCTAGGGAATAAGCTCTGAAAATCTAGAACAAATGTGACGAAACTGCAGATGGGCCCTCTTTCTAGCGCTAAAGACTTTGACGTTCGATATCAGTCAACTTAAGTTCATCTAAGCCTAGTGCTGTAGTAAGTTGAAATGCAAATGAAACAGAGAAGAAAGGTAAGAGGAAGAAAAGAAGATACAAGATTTTTAGAGTAGTTCAGCCCAATTGATGCCTACGTCCACTATTTCTCTCACTATATTTCAGCAAAGTAACGGCCCTTTCAGTAAAAATGTTTCTCTGCCTTTTTACAAAGGAAATCCTCCTTTATTTATAGAGAATGAGAGGTGCTACAGTAATATATAATTAGACAAAGTGTAATAAGTCAACTGTAATGATGGATTACATTTAATGAAACTGACATTTGTTATGCCAGTTCTACCGAAGCATAGGTTTAGACAGTAACCCCATGCTAGTTGGTTAGGTGAGATTTTCTTAATCCATGCTATAATTTCTAACGGGATTGGCGTGTACGATACGCTTTGAGCTGTAATCAGATCTGACAATTCTTACTATAGTTGACTTGTAGTCTGAGAGACATCAAAGAAGCGAGCCCTTTTACAAGAAGGATATCCTATCAAGCTAACAAGCAAATAGGGTTCTCTACCGAGTTGATTTCATTCAGGGCTTCTGACCGAGATGATAGACGAACTAGATAATGATCTGATGAATAAACAGATAATCGATCTCATCAACAAGCTCATAGGCGAGCTGATAAACGAGCATATGCAAAAAGGTTGATGGATGGACAAGCAAATGGATGAACTGGTGAACGAACAGGGTGCTGGGTCTTTTGGGCTTTTGGCCATTGGACTCATCCTTTGGGCTTTTAACGGCCCATCTGACTTAATCGTGAAAATACTCATAACAGATGGACTTATTCAAAATTCGATTCATTGATTCGATTTAATTTTTAACTAATGATATAATTATTATAAAAAACTAATATACAAATAAAAAAAGAGAAAAATCGATTATGATATACACAATTATTCTAAAAATATTCCAAATTTATATAAAATCTCTAATAATTAAGAGTATAAAATTTGAACACCATATAATAAATCTCTTTCGTTCACAATCGTAGATTTAGAATTCTTTTTTTAATGTTTATATATAGATGGGATTACCAGATGAGATTAGGGTAAAAAAGCTTGCTTCAAATCTCATTAAGAATTTTTGAAGATTTTCCCAAACTTGATCAATAATCAAAATGGGCTATTATTTTCCAACTCAAAGCTGCTCCGAATAGATTGAGTATGGAGATTTGGTTCGAATCAAATATTTTTGCCATTTCCAAACACCCGTCTTATGGGGATAAGTAGGGTATTTACAGCGCCACATTTAAGACACGAGAGTTAGGGCGGGGAGAGGCGGGGTTGGCAGGCGTCGCATCAACAACAAAATCGCATTCTCACATACTACTCTTGTTTGTTTTCACCACTTTCCACTTTGCAACTTGCAATTCCAACTGGGTTTCCTTCAATAATCTATATCAGGTACCAATACTTGAATCTCTTGTTTATATACTAGTGAATATTGTTGTCTGCTTCTTGTTGTTTTTTTGTCATTTTCGTGGTTGCGCCTGGATCTGTAGCTGCCTCATTTTTCTGCAAGATGTCTTCTTTTTAGGCTTTTATTGTTCTGGAATTAGTGCTTTGTCCAAAGCATTGGTTTTTGTTTCAGGTTTTCTGTTTTTGGTGTCTTCTCCATCTGAAAGATCGATTTTTTGTTTGATATTCTGTACCTGGGTTTGTGTTGTTGGAAGCTATACTATACTCTGCTTTGTATTTGTAGATTTAGTTAATAGCTACCCAGTTTTTCCCATTTGCAACAGCTTGTTTTCGCCTTGTGTTTTGACTTCCGCAGACATGGACTCTGGAGCTTGTGAGGATAAAGATTTATCTCCAAAGCTTGCTGATAAATTGAATGAGGTTAGTGGTAAGGAAGCTGTTGACCTATCAAAGGTGGCTAATGGCAAGACTTTATTGGAGCCTATCACTCCTGTACCAAACAGGGAGACTGCTGATTCTCCCTTTGACTGTAAAAAATCTCCGCTCTCTGAGGCCAAGAGCCCTACCAAAGTTTCTTGCTTTGATTCTAAAACTAGTACAAACGATGACCCCATTGCTTGTGTTGGTGATAGCAGTCCCCAAACGCCAAGGGATGTTTTATGTGTTGGTGATAGCAGTCCCCAAACGCCAAGAGATGTTGTATTCGACCCATTTGCTCCCGGACCTGAGCACTTGGCAATGGCTCCTCTTAATAAGAAATATAACAACAAAATGAGTAGTAGTGTTGCACGGCGTTTGGATTTTGAATCTTCTCTCCACTATGTGGAACATAATAAAACTCATGCAGATGACATGGAGTCAATTTCGGATGAGGAGATGTTCGAATCCGTGTATAATAATCTTTTGGAAGCTATTGTCTCGAAGCAGACTGAGGGTTTCCTTGCGGGAATTTCAAATATTGAATGGGATTCTGATAGTTGCAAGACACCTCCAGGTCCTCATCTGAATGGAATTGCTGAAACCTGTCCCGGCGCTCCAATGAAAAGCTCTGCTGTGTCGAGGAAGATTGATTTGGGATTATGCAAAAAGCTGGAATTCTGAAAATACTGTACACTGGAGGTTTGATGCAGAGGAATATGACGAATGCATCATGTTGTAGCTTTGAAACCCTAACATATTGTGGCACGTAGAGAATATGAGATACATTGTTATGAGACAAAACTGTTCTCTGACCAAGCATACAGTGTAGTAGTAGTATTGTATAGTAATTGTTGACATTAATCTTGTTTAGAAGTTGCGAAAATGTGCATTTTCTTTTCTCAAAGATAGGCACCAGTTATCATTTGTTCTTTTAACATAGAATTGTCTGCATGTTGGCTTCTGTCACATTTTCTGGATGGTGATTTCAAATCATGTGATTGTTTTAACTTCTCTTTGTCAGCCGTTTTGGCTTCTCTTTGTCTGTTTGTTTTTGCTTTTCCTTGTTGGTCGATTTTCTACGCAGCATTACTGGAACCCCTAATATCTGAACTTTAATCCAAGGTGCAGAGTAGTAGTTGATTGTTCTAATGTATTTATGATTATCTCTTTCCTTTTTTGTTGTATTAGATATAAAGAATCGAAATTCTACATTATTATAGCTAATTGCTTATATCAATGAAATTGATGTATCAATTAAATTGATATAACAAGGGAGCTGAACTCTTCATGAGTTCTGATATAAATGGTAAGGGGGTACAACTTTGAAGCAACTTGCAAGATTTGCTTCATGATTTGTGAGCAAGTTATTTTATTGAAGTTGTTGCATTGATACCTTCCTGTGCCTTGCTTCTCTTCATTCTTCAATAAGGCCCCTTCTGTACCTTAGTTGCTAATATTTCCGTCTTGATTGTTGAACTTCTGTTAAACTTGTATTAAATAATTAGTTTTCGATTGTTCTCGTGTCCTGTGTTTATCAAGAATTTTCCTCTGGTATTGTTTTTTCACTGCTTTCTCTGCTTGTGCTCGAGCTGGAGAAGTTATGGTAAAAGTAATTGAATCTTGTTCTTATACTCTGCAAAGATGTTCCTAAACAAATATAAAAGGTACATCATCAATGCTTGTTTCCTGCACTGGAATAGACTGTGCTATTTGTTTGGTGGTTAGTGGTGAGAATAATGGTGAGTTAGTTGTTAGTATGTGGCCTCTTCAAGCATATTTACAGTTTCAGAGGAGGTTTAAAATGTTTCCGGCAGTTTATTTGTTGGTTTTCTTTTTCTCTCTATGGAATGAGTGACCATGTTAGTGTCATAATATGCGGATTCACAGTTGTAATATTCTACCATCTATCCATGCCTGTCTATAATATGTTGCAGTTATCATAGGTGACATGCAAGCACTTTTTTCCTTCTTTTCATTGAAAATCTTTTTGGTTGAACCACTATTTATTCAAAGGATGCATAACTAGAATGTTTCATTGGTGGTTCTGTTAGCGCTCGTCTGTTTCATTCACTTCATTTCTATGCATAACTAGAATGTTGGATGATCTATGCAGTAGACGCAAATGACCCTCCAAAATTGTTTTCATGATTATAAACATATACATATACATATATATATATATATAAACATAACAAAACAAATTGTTCCCTTAATCAAAGATCACTAGAGATTTAATAACTGAATATGACTGTTCACCACCTCTGTACATGAAACTTGATTCAACGAAAAGTCATATCGAAGCCTTGTTTTTGCACTCTTGGCTCTGGAGCTTCATATCGGATAAAGCTACGGTGAATCTACAAAGAGAAGTAGCTTTAATGTGTTTCTTGATAATCCCCAGGAAGTTGACCCTCCCTGGAATCTCAGTACGCGTCTCCATAACCAGTTTCCCAGCAAGTACATCCCCGACCAAACGGTTCAAGTCATCAGCGAACTTATTAAGCTGCAGTGTGAGCCTGCAAGGAAGTGTAGTAGACCCCATGGCTGGTATCGAACCTGGATATATATAAGCATCCCCAACCTGTTTGCCTTGATAGTAAAGCACACTCGTACCGTTTCCATACCTGAAACTGGCATGGTTCCGGTTCTCCACAAGGATTTGGATATCAAGAGTTATGTTAAGTTTGATATCAATGTCAGGAAACGTTAGACGGGAAGAGAAGCCGTCAACTTTTGCTGATTGGATTCGAGTCCTGGGTTGCCTAGGCTTGAAGACTGTCAATGAAAGAATGACAATGATGATGCTTAGCACAAGTACTAGTAATAGTACTACCACAGGCGCAATGAGACAGCAGCGGCGCTTCCTGTTCTTCTTCACTGGAGGGGAGGGTTGCTGTTTTTGTGTCATATTGACGTCTACGTTGGTGAGCTTGTTTTGGATAGATTGGAGTTGGATTTGGAGATGTTAAATACTTGGATCAGTATAGTTTACGCGTCAAAGTGGTGGGGAGTTGGGAGGGATTTAATGCAGAGCACAACCTCTATGACATCGATATGCTCAGGGACGGAACCAGACATTTCAATTTGGGAGAGCCACAATATATTTATCAAATCATCTTATGGCCTAACATATTTCAAATCATTAACATTTAAAATGTGAATATCAATTTGGCCCTCCAGACATTTCTTTAAAATACTATTGACTTCTACGTATAAATTTTTTTTTTTCAAAAAGTCGGGGGGGTTTGGGTGGGCCAAAGTCAACATATCGACTTTTAATAATCACTAGCTCATTTTTCAACTTAGGCTTCGTTTAATACAACTTTTTAAAATAAATCTTTTGAAAGTCTATCTTTTAAAAGAAAGTCATTGATTATTTAATTGACAATTTAAAAATATCTTTTGGGTTAAATTATTTTTAAATCACTTTTGAATTATTAATTTACCAAAAAAGAACATGAGAGAATGAAGTAATATATTCATTTTAGAAATATAATTGTTTTAATATCAACCATAAAAAATTAATTAATCGTAGTAATAATAAAAATTTTCTTGCTCACTCCTAATTTAACTACCCTTAAGAAATAAAATTACAATATATATATATATTAACGAACCAGTAATAAAACCAATTATAATATATCATTTCATTACTTCAACAAAACACTTCATATATATCAACGAACCAATAATAAAATCAATTGTAGTATACATACATACATATATATATATATACAATATCTATATATGTAGTGTATATATATAAAATCTGCATAAGATTAAAAAAAAATTACATAATATATATATCAACCGAAACCAATTAAAAAAAAAAAAAAAAAAACACACTACACACAACACCAAAAAAATATATAGAAAGCTTACCGGTTAAAAAAGAGTTTTCAAATGTTTTTATAAAATAAAAGTGAATGACAGTCGAGGTTATGTGTTTATATTTATAAAGAAAAAGTAATATTATTAGAAAGACATAAAGATATTAACAAAATAAAATAAAGATAGATTAGATATTTTAATCTTTTAAAAAAAGTTTAAAAATATATACTTGAAAAAACTTAAAATTTGAACTTCTTAAAGTAAACATTTTTTAGTTTTTTTAATTTCTCAAAAGCTCTATTGGGATATCAATCAAACAATATAAAAAAAAAAAAATTAAGTAAAACTTTTAACATTAAAAAAGTAATTTTGATCGGTAAATGTTAGCTGTATCAAATGTACATTAATCATTAGATTGTTTCCTAGACTAATTATATCAGTTGTCTAACTAGTTACAATAAGATCCACCTTTTTTTAATATCCAGAAATAAACTAGTGTATTATTAATTTTTGTATTGGTATATTAACTTTTATGATTCTTTGCTTGCTCATGCTAGCTACTTGACATGACATGACCCAAAATCCTCTAAGATTTTTTTTTTTAGTTAATACCATGTTACTCGTGTGGAATATATGCCTTCCAAACTGCAGATCTCAAGTTAACGAAATTATTATTATTATTATTTAAAGTTTAAAGAAATCTAGATGGATGTTATTTTGAGATTATGGAAATGAAATTTCTTTTTATTTTTGTTGCTTTTTTCTTTGGTCAAAATTGTTTTTATTATACAGAAATTTAAGATTTGTAGCCAAAATTAATATAGAAAAATCAAAACCATTTATTACATAAGCTTAAATTGAAGATTTTTTTTTTTTTTTTCATATTTGGGTTACTTAAATGTGAAAGTATGTAGTGTACATGTGGAGTGACCAGAGGGCATGGCAGAGAAAGAGGTCAGTCAACACAACAGTTGGTTGTTGGCACGTTGCGGTCGCAATTGTTTAGATTTTGACATTTTACAGTGAAACTCAGACTTTAAAGCCAGGCTCTGCTTTGGCACTAGCATTATGATGGTGATAAGAATGCAATGAAAGTGGCTAGTTTCCAACCAAATTGCTGCCCCACTTGTGTGAACTCAACCCTTAGTTCAAGGCTTCAACAGGAGTTAATGACAGCCATTCCCACCTAATCTTTAGGCTTCAATATAGCTAAGTGACAATCATGCCCTTCTAATTCCTCTGATCCGTACCTGTTTCCTAAAGCTAATATTTAGTAGATTAGAGCTCCCCACACTATTTTTTCTTTTTTTAACTCACACCAAGCAGATAAGTGACTATCCATGGGAAATGGAATTTTATTATAGTTTTTTAAATTTTAGATACCAAGGAACAAACTGCTCTAAGCGGACATATTAAGGTTTTGACCCAGTACAGTTTAGAAACGCCTGTAAAAAAACTTTACAACTTGATTCGAAAAAGCTGATCTAGCATATTAAGATGTCAGACAATGGGCCTATGATATTAAAATCTCAGCAACATCATTTATTACGGTAGCGTTGCAAGCTCTTCCCTCCTCTCCATTCTATAGTAATAGCTTCATTCTCTTCTATCTTCTTAAACCAAGTTTTGAAATTTCATTGAGAGGAAAATAAGATGTATGATGAGGAAGAGGAATCAAATAATTGCAAAATCCTCTTGAGTATAAGTTGGATAATAGTAACATGTGAGATGTTGTGTTTCAACCTTTATTGCAATAAAACGAACATCAATATGAGCAAAGAAACAAACAAAAATACTAACAAAATGCAAATACATCAAATTCAAGCACCTCTGTCAATAGTTTCTAATATATATATATACCAAGATGTCTCAATAGGAGACTACAGTTTTGTCTTGTATTTACACTGTTGATCCCCAACAGTACGATTGGAAACATTGACGGTGAAATCACATGAAGACGAGGAAACCACATGAACATTAAAAATCTTAAAAACGCTAACTTTGCCTGAAATCTTGGTGTAGGTGTTGAAAGGCACGAGACCCGACATGGCATCCGAGAAGACCTGGGAGTTGGAGAGGAAGCGATCGGCCATCAACGTCAAGGTGAGGTTCAAGCCGACAGTCTCGCCGGCGGAGATCTTGCCGGCGGGAATGGGGACTTCTCCGACGAGCTGACCTCTGTAGTTCAAAAGGGCGGAGCTTGGCGAGTACTTGAAGCCGACCTTGTTAGGGTTCTTGACGGAGATTCGAGTGTCGAGGGAGACGTTGATGTTGACTCTCAGCCTGGGGATGTCGAGGGAGACGTCGAGGTCGTCCAGCGATATGGACTCGACGTTCGTGATTGGACGCTTCGCTTTGAACACCGTGAAGGCTAGGATCACTATTATTATCACTATGAGGATTGTAGCCACCAATACTCCGATACATATGTTACGGCGTTTGTGTCCTCCGCCACCGCCATCTTTGACATCCATTTTCTGGATTTTGTGACTGGGGAGATGAGCTTCGTTTATATACACACAGCCATAGAGAGAGAGGGGTGGGTGTTTTGTTGTGCTCTGTCCGTGTATTTTGAAAAACAATAAATTAATCAAGGCTGTGACTTGTGATTATTATTAACATTGAAATCAACTACAAATGCAGTTGGAACCAATGTAGTTTGGGTTTAGGGTTAAATTGGCGCTGTTGGTTGGAGCCTGCCTAGCGGCATTGGTCGACTAATTAATTACGTTAAGAGTAAACCACCCCTCCATTTCACATGACCCGAACCATACCAAATGTCATGTGCAAAACCGGACACTCCTCCTTCATTTCACGTGACCAGAGCCGAACCCCCAAAACTCGGTTTAGGTTGAATCGTTTGGTTTTGGTCATATTAATTTACCTAGCCCTAAAGGTAATTGTATAATTAAATAGGGAAATATTCTAAAAATCATTCGTAGTTGGAAAAATCTCATTTTTCCAACTCTAATTTCGTTTTCACCTAAAATACCCCTTTAACATTAACAAGTTAACAGAAAAATAAAGTCAGACAAGTACTGAATGTAAAAAAATGTTTTTGCCTCTAGTCAAGATATTTTTATACAAATTAAAAAATAAAAAATAGAATAATATTTAAAAATAAAAAGTTATAAATTAATAAAAACTTATTTCTACTGTCCATTTATGAGATGAATGATGGTGATAAGCTCTAAATGAAAAAATATATATAAAAAAAAAACATTGCCAAAAAAAGGGTGGAGATCTAGCCATGGATTCTACCTCCATCCATAGTCAATCTTCAAGAGATCTAGCCATGGATTCAATATCCATCCATGGTCGATCTTCAAACCAAACCTTGATAAAGTTTTTTCTCCCTCAATCAAATATAATCAAATACAAAATCAATCAAACTTAGCAACCATTATTTGGATTTCCAACAACTGGAAACCCAATAGCGAATTGACACCCAAATCCTGGGTTTCTAACTCTAAAAACTCAAATTTTCTAAGTTGTTTGCAAACCCAGACCAATATCATCAACAATTGAAAGCATCATAATCATCATGCATTGGCAAAAAAAATCACCAACAAACCAACATCAACTATCAAAAACCAATCGTAACCCACAATTATCAATATTGAATCCTAACACATAATCATCAACCGCAATCATCTAAACCTACCTAAAATAATCATCAACCATAACCATTCAAACTTGCCCAAAACAATTATCAACCATCAACCATTAAAAGTCTAACCCAATCCTAACACCACTCCTAACACAATTCTAACACCAAACCAATCAAACCGAGGACGGTGCTAATGAGAGTAAGCATGACATCAGATCTAACATTTTTTTTCTTAATGGAAGAGATTGGTGTCAGATCTCCTCCATCTAATGTCATATCTAACCTTTTTTTTAAAAAAAAAAAAATTTCCACCTCTATTGCAATTAGTTCTGTCAAAAACTGACAAAAAGTGGACGGAGGGAGGGAGAAAGAGATAGAGAGAGAGAGAAAGAAAGAAGATAAAAGAGTGACAGGATCCTTCTCGAATCCCTCATCTGAACCCGAAAAAGAGCTCGTAACACCCCGACCGAACTCCAACGAACCCTAACTTTAGCTTGAGGAATCTTGTTGGAGCACCGAATGTAGACCCTCGATTCTAGCTATAGTTGAATAGTAACATTTCAGTAATAGTTTTTAAAATTAAATCTATTTTCGCATCAAGAATAAAATATCAATTAGAGGACCCGAGAGTATTAGTGATTGAGATAGGAGATTATTTGATGAAATGAGCTTAGAATCCTAAAGTCAAAAAGTTGAAAAGTCTACCAATGAGAAACTTCCAAGTGTGATAGAAATGTATGATGATTAATTAGCCAATTGGAACCATTTGATTGGTGGAAGAACTAATGGTGTTAAGTGATGACAAGTGGACCATTTAGAAGGAAGTTTATCTAGTTAGGGATCAATATAAGATAAAGTGAAATTTAAGGGTTATTTTGGTGATTTTTCAAGAGGGACCATTTATCAAACTTGGCATCACTATAAATAGGTGCCCAAATTGCTCATTCTCTTTCATTTTGCACGTTGAAAGCCGAGAGGAGAAGTGTGGGTGTGTCGTCCAAGCAAGAGAGGAGACCAAGGTTTGTCAAGCAAGTTTCTTCAAGCAAATCATCACCAAATCTCATCTTGTCATCAATCAAAACTACTAGAGTAATCTTGGAGCAAAATTAAAGAATAAGTAAGTGAGTTTTCTTGTGTTAAATTACCTTAGATCACATGGAAACCCATTTCAATTTTGTCTCAAAAGTTAAATTTTATGTTGGGGATTTAATCTAGAGTTGTTGGTGATGAGTTAGGTGTAAATTTTATGTTAGAAATTCAAAGAATACTGATGGTTTCTTGTAATGATGATTTCGGCCATTGTTAGGGTTTGTGTAACCCAATTTGCTTTCATCCATTTGAGCTTTAATTCATACATTTTAGAGACTAAGAAACTTATTAGAAGTGAAAAAATTGAAAAAGATAAAGTGTAGAATCAATTGTAGTGTTTTTGGTTTAGTTGAAGGGCATGAAGCAATCTCATGGCTAAGTGTTCTTTTAATGCTTGATTGGATATGTTTGATCATAATTGAGTGAATAAACATTAGATATGAAAGAATTGAACTTATTGCATGATTGGTATGAAAGTGTACCTTAAAAAGTGTTTAAAAAGTGTGGTTTTTTGCTAGAAACGCCTACCCGGTAATCGTTTCTTTCCGAATTCGTTTCATGGCTAACCTAAATGCGAGTTAGAAAAATGATTGGAGTGAAAATGGAACGAAGAAAAGCTAGGGATTTCTCCCTAGCATGCATTCGACCAAAGGGGGTCAAATTTGGTGATTTTTCGTTTCGAGCTTCAGAAAATTATTTCGAGTGTACCGAGGTGTTCCTAGGTGATAATAAATAGGTTTCATAAAAAGAAATCGAAATTCGAAAACCTCTGATAAGTTAAAACCTAGTTGTGAAGGTTTAGGCGTAAAAAGGCTTTTATAGAGTTAGTTATGTTAGAAGCTATTTCCATATTTGTTTTAGTGAAATTATTACTTCTAAATGAGTATTGGATGTTTTAGGTGAAAGCGAAAAGTTTCAAAGGATTTCGAAGGAGTTTCATTTTCGATGGGATGACGTTTTGTGAGTAGAAATTAACTATTCCCAAGAGTAGTTTCGTTTAAAGTTATTTTATGATTTTATACACTTATTTCGTTTTGTAATTGATTTATGTATTGTAGCATAGCTAGATTCTATTATGTGAATGGTTAATTTGAATATGTATTTATATTAAGAAGTTATAAGAATTTAAAGTTTTAAAGCTTTTTGCCTTAAAAACAAGATTATTTGAAAATATCGAAAAAGTATTTTATTACGTTAATGATTTATTATAACCCCAGTTGAGTACTCAATAGAATGATTTATGCGTGCATAGTAGATGTGAGAGAGTTACTAACTAAGAGAAAGAGAGAGTCAGTTGAGTCACCCTCTGTACGTATAGGGTAGTGTAGGTCAGACCAATTGTGTAGAGGTAACGTGTGCCCAAAGTTCGCGCATCGGCGACTACACAGGGTAAGTTCCTTAATTCCTAGTGGCTGGCTAGAGATTTAAGCTGCCATGATAGGAATAGTTTCCATGGGTTACCATCAAGGCGAGAAATAAGAAAATTTTAGAAAGAAATTCGAAATAAGTTTCAGAAATAGTTTGGTTTGAAAAGTTAAAAAGTATTTCAAAAAAATACTTTAGTTTATGAAGCTGTTTAATATTTATCTCACTGAGTTATACTTACCGTTTGTTTTCCATGTGTTTCTTAAAACTTATCCTCGGGTACAGGAGCGAGTCGTCTAGTAGACAAGGCTAAGACCGACGCGTGGATCGATTGACGGACGACTATTTTTCATTGTATAGCTCATACTTTTGTTATGCATATTTTGTATACCAAGCATGATGTAAATGCTGTAAATTTGTAAAAATAAATACGAGTTGTTGGATGCACGTTTTACTAAAATGTTTTGAAAAGAAAATTCTAGTTTTTCATCAATTTCCGCAAATGTGATTATTTGTGTTGGGGTTGAATTTGGATGAGGGTCAAAGGCTCCTGGTAGTTGAGATTGAGTGTCATAGAAGTATATTTAAATTGCTTTTGAAATTACAGGGTGACATAGTTCAATAAACAGCCGACATGCTGCCGGATTTTCATTAGAAAAATGAAAAAAAAAAATTTATCTCTGCTACAAATAAAACGATTTAGAAAATAAGAATAAACTAAGTCGTGGTGCTTCGACGGGATTTCTTCAAGATAGAGTTAGGGTTCGATAGAGTTCTATAAGGGTATTACGAGGTCTTTCTAAGGTCCAGAGAAGGGATTCGGGAAGGATCCTGTCACCAAAACTTAATTAAAACTTAATTTCAAACTCATTTGTTAAGTGATAAAAGTAAAAAAAAATTTGTTTTCTAATGAAAATTCGGTAGTATGTCGGCTGTTTATTGAACCATATCACCCTGCAGATTCAAAAGCAATTTAAAGACACTTCTATGACACCCAATCTCAACTACCAAAGGCCTCCGACTCTCATCCCATCTTATTTCCAGCAGGAAAACCACAAACATATAAAAGTTAATTTAAAACTAAGATTTTCTTATCAAAATTATTTTGTAAAAACATGCATCCAACAACTTGTATTTACATTTACAATTTACACAATTTACATCATGTTTTATATATAAAACATGCACATGACAAAACTATAAGCTATACAATGTGATATAGTCGTCCGTCAGTCAGTCTGTGCGTCTGTCTGAGCCTCGTCTACTAGACGACTTGCTCCTGCAACTGAGGGTAAATTTTTAAGAAACATATGGAAACAAACTGTGAGTATAACTCAATGAGAATAATAATTTAATAAAACTAAAGAAAACAGTTTTAAGCTTTTCTAAAATACACTTTCGAAAATCGTTTAAAAACTATTTTCCAAACTCTTTCTAAATCTTTTTCTAAAACTGTCTCATTTCTCACCTAAATGATAACCTAAGGAAACTACTTCTGTCATGGTAGCATAAAATCTCTCGCTAACCACTAGGAATTTAGGAATTTGCCATGTGTAGTCGCCAATGCGTATACTCTGAGCATGCGTTACTCTCTTGCAATCTATCTGAACTACACTACCCTTATACGTGCAGAGGGCGACTCAATTGAATCCCTCTCTTAGAAGTCGTCCGGACTCCACTCTCAATTAGTGACTCTCTCACTTCTACCATTCACATATAGGATACTTGGCCTAGTACTCAACTAGGACTAGGGTAAACTATTAGCGAAATAAATTACTTTTTCTTGGTATTCTCTAATAATCTTGTTTTTAAGGCAAAAAGCCTAAAAACTTTTATTCTCATAATTTTTGGATATAAATACATACTCAACTCAAAATTCATATAATCAAATTTTGATATAACTACAATACATAACTCTATTATATAATAAAATAAATGCATATAACCATATAATAGAATTTAAACAAAACTACACTTGAAAAGGTAAGATTTCTACTCACAAAACGGCCTTCGATCAAAGACAATTCCCCTCCGAAAGCCTTCGATACTTTTTGCTATCACCCTAAAACATCAAATACTTATTTAGAATTACAAAACTCACTAATATCATGTAACGCCCTTCGCCCGACTTCCGTTACAGTTGGAAATCCGGAACGGAGAACGTTACTTTCCTAATAAATTCGTTTCTGTTACTTTTGAAAAACTATTATCATTCTAAAACTCTTTACCAATAGAGAATTTTTTTTTTTTAAAACATAAATCCGGCAGAGTTTCCTCTGTTTTTCTGAAATCCGAAAATCCATTTCCTGTAATTGAAACTCTAACCTAAAACATCAATTTCTAAACTCCCATTCCGACCTCCCGTCCGTTTTCAAAACATTTCATTACTCAATTATATCATAAACATTTATATGCATACATAACCAAAAGTAAGCTTTTAAGAAATATACATAAGCTTTTATACAGAACTTTGTTATAATTAAGTGAAATATGATAATTTATACAAATATACATGTATCCCCAAAAATGCATGATCATATGCAATATATCTATATATCTACCAAAAGCGTAGAGAGGATGGTGACTATCTGAGCTTTCGCATGCAAGCTATTTCCTCTGGGGTTTTCGGCATCGAACACGCGGTAGTTATCCGCTGGAATAACGGTCGACCCTGGCATCGGCCGCTCGGTGATTATCCACCAGGTCGTATATCATATCACATAATTGTTCGGAACTGGACATGTGGTGTCTCTCATAGTCCATAACGAATTAATTTAGTGTATGCAAATAAACGGTGTAGCTGCTAATTTCCCTATTGACATGTCAATTACCAATTTCCATTTATCGATATCTAAGTTTACAAGGGCTATTTACAACATAACGTTTGTATCACATTTCTACACTTTAGTTTTAGTATCAAGATTTTCATAACAAATAAATTTCGCGTTTCATTTCAAGTATAGTCAAATACGTTTGTAAATGCATCATATTGAAATGATATAACAATCTCATTTAAGAAATTCATATAACAATCTCATTAAGAAATTCATATAACAATCTCATTTAATAAATTCATTTCATAATGAAAATACTTTCAAGTAAAATTTAAAGATAATGTGTATACCGACCTCAAACGAATTCGATATTTGAATTGAATACTCCTTTACGCTTTACCCTTATTCTTTGGTTGAGAATCCGGTTTGCCGGGTTCTCCTTGACTTTTCAATCAAAACAAACGTAACGAAAGTTTACTTACATAAACTACTAATATTACTTAATGCACTATAACTATATGCTCTCCTATAACGTATCCTGAACACTTCCGATTGATAACATTTCGAAACAACTCATAATATCCTTTTTATGATTGTCTTTCCTGTGTTGAAAATAACCTCAAAATAGCCCATTAAAATAGCTTATGACAGCCCAACAATCAATGCGAAAACAGCATTTAATGAACTCAAAAAAAAAAAAAAAAAACAGCACGTATGACAGTTTTAAAATCAGCATGCTACTCCTCATTTTGATATTCCATAACTAGCATATTTATAGCTCATATAATAACACTTTAATAGCTCATTTGCATGGCATGAAAATAGGCTTAAAGCACTCAATAACAGCCCTTACTCGAGCATAAAAACTGTACGCAAAATAGCTTTTAAGTTCCACAAAAATCTGCACATCAAAATAGTCCATGAGACTCAATTACGTCGGCTATTGCTTGCTTGTTTTTAACTCTAATGATTCGCCGACTTTACATATTTTTATGCACGAAAATTCTTTACGTAACTTGAATTAAATGCACAACAAAACAGCCCTTTTGCGAAGCAAAAACAATTTATGCAAACTATTCGAAACATTTCGCGTAGCAACTCAATCGAATTTCTTTCAATTCGCAACATTCTTTTCTAACCCGTCCATCATGCAAATCTCATAATCATTCTCATCATATTTATTTACTTGAATTACATCTATAAGCACTCAACATCCGGCATGCTAATCAGAATTTATTCGACACCAAAACCACAACTAACACATTCGAATTCACGGACAACTTGCTCGAAACACTAGATAACGACCTATCAATATTCAAATAACTTTTCAATACTCTAAAGTATATTGTTGCGAATCATTTTTTTTATGCCTACAATTTCGAAACGAAAAGCGAAACATAACAGCCCATACTTTCCAAACATAACAACCCCTATACGGATTTTGCAACGTAAATTCAACATCGAAAATCAATCACAAACACGTCAAAACTTAATCAAACGAACCTCCGCACTAACGAGGTTCTAAATCCTATATCCCAATCATGTCATGATCAATTTAATCCATAACTAAATCATAAATATTTCCATTGCAAACAAAATCCATAAATTCGGACTTACCTTTCCACAAGCGTTTTCGAAAGCTTCGAAAACTAGTACGAAGGGCTGTCCAAATTAATTTCCTTATCCACGAGCTTCCTTCAACCCAAATGGACACCATTAACATTTAAACATCACTCAAATCATGATAACAGTATCAACGGGGCAGCAACTTACCTTCGCTTGAGCTGTTTTTCACTTCGAAACGGCTCTCAAACGTTCGCGAAGGCGAGACGACGCTCGTTTTAGCTCACAACAGTAACTTGAATGCGTTGATTTCCTTCAAAACAGTATCCACACATTCTTAACAGAAATTTAATGCCAATGAAAACTCACCCACTGCAGCAGCACACCCACGGCAGCAGCTCCTATGGCAACAACTTCCACGGTAGCAGCTCCAGGTCATGGCAGCAGCTCTCGTCCACGGCAGCAGCAGCGACAACATCTGGCAGCAGCAGCGACAGCACCAGGCAGTAGCAGCGACAGCACCACGGCAGCACCAGCACCTTCACGCCAGCAACAGCAGCCTCACGCCAGCAGTAGTTCCTCCAGCGCTCGCTCGGCAGCAACTCATTTTCTGGCAGCAGCTCCACTTCTCGACAGCAGCAATATCATGGTATGGCAGCAGCAGATCTTCAGTCCTTGCTTGCATGCAAGGTCAGATCTTTCATCTGAAAGCTAGGACAGCACATGCATGTGCTGGATCTCCTTCACCAGCTCACGCTCAGCATCTAAACAGCTCACGGTTCCAGCTTGCACAATAGCTCACGGATTAGCTGAACTTTTCTTTGCATGCACGGGTAGATCTGGTCTTCTCCTTTTCTCGATCACTCTCTTGAGTTCTCTCTATGAAGGCTCTCAGATTTGTTTTAATGAAGCATGGTGACCGAGTCCACTTTTATTTCACATTCTAACATTTGCTTCCTCTCTCGGTTTCATGCTTGACTGAATGCAATATCTCTCCTTCAATTCATTCATTTCTTATTTTTAAATTTTATAATATAGCTGCTTGACAAGTGGCATTCATGCACACCCTTACAATGCCACTTGTCCTTGCTATCATGCCATCAATTCTCGTTTTATGATTTCGCTTTTTTTTTTTGCTCGGATTCGCTTCGGGTCCGCCTGGAAATTTAATAAAAATCCAAATTCACATACGGGAACTTTATTACATTAAGAATAAATATTTGAATCCGGACGCTCTATTTTATTTTACGAGATTGGATTAAATAATTATCCCCAGACCCGTCTAGAGAATTTTATAAAAATTCAGTTACTCCTCCGGATCTGGACGGATAATTAATTATATCATCCCTTAATATATAATCAACATTGAATAAATTATTTGGATACCGAAACAACATGTTACATATCAAGCTATCAATAGCTTCTAATACAACTAACTCTATAAAACCCCCTTTACGCCTAAACCTTTGCAACTAGGTTTCTACTTCACCGATGCTTTTGATAACGAGACCTAAACCAGATTCTCTCTAGACTAGTACCTGGTAAGTCTCGCCCGACACTCCAACAACCTCCGTTTAAGCTCGACTAGTTAGCTAAATGGAATCGTGGAGCGAACCCTGAAACTTGCCCGTTTTGCTTTTGCTTTGAAATTGATTTAATGTCGTTATGTCAAAACTAGTTGGGTTGGTTTACTTGATTTGAAATTTTCATTTCCATTTAAAGTTATGTGAAAGTAATATTTTCATTTTCAAAATCTAAAATATTTCTAATGAAAATCCGGCAGCATAACAGCGACATTTGTACTATTTCCAAATTCTTGCAATTTAAAGATACACTCCCCAAATAATTCAATCTCAACCTAACTTCTTTTTATTCTCACAAACATACATAGATCCATATAGAACCTCAACTGATGAGCACATACTTTTCATTCCAAAATAAACTTCACAAATATTTACATTACAAAATATGATATCATAAGTATCACATTGCTACCAAAAGAAGTATGAAATTAGAACATGCAAGTATTTAATTTGTAGTTACAACAAAAGGTAATCGAATTCATGTGATGCAACCGATGATTTGCCCACCTAATTTGTTGAAGATAATTTTTGTTTTTGTTGTGCGTTTTGATCGTTCGTACGAGTACCTGTAGAGGTTTTATAATATATATACAAAAAAACTTTAATAATTACATAATTCACAACTAAACAATTATAAACTTAATGACAATTATACTTGTTATGGATAATTTAGCGATCAGAATAGTCGGACTCAGAAAGATCTACAGTGTAGGCCTAGTGGCTCGTAGGCCCGATGATCCGCCATCCTTCCAGTCCACTTTCCTGACAAGGGGCCCATTTGTGATCACTCAGCCTGACCGTTGATTCTGACCGTAGGTGTTGAGTCTGAGCGCTGGTTCTAGTAGCTGACTCCATCCGCCATTCTGGTCGTTGGCTCCATCCGCCAGTCTATCCGTCAGTTCTGCTCGTTCAATCTGACCGCTGGTCTTGACTGCTGACCGTTGGTTCTCATCGCTTAGACTAACTACTAACTGCTGACCGTGTCCGCTAAGCCTATTCGCCAGTTTATCCGCCATGATTGACCGCCTGTTTGATCGCCGATTCTGTCCGTTTAAGATATCCGCCAACAGGAGCCATCCATCAGACATGTTCACAAGTTCTCCTCGTCCAAGATGATCCACCTAGACTGATCGCTAGTCTCTGAGCGTGACCGTATACCGGCTCATTCACTTGCGACATTGCCTGCCTCATTGTCACGACTAGCTGCAGAGGTTTTGACTCATAATCCGTCTCCCCAATCCTCTTGGTAGCCGGATTCATCGAAACATTCATCTGTCCGCCAGATGAACTTGGCATTCCATCTGCTGGAAGATCCATCTCCGCCATGCTCCTCAAAGTCGCGGGTCCACAGAAGTCAAAGGTGCCATGCAGAATACAGCTCCAAAACGTGCCATGCACGCTATATCAACCAGAAGCTATGATCAAGATCTCGATAACCTATCATGACAAATTCAGATCAGTCATCCAAAATCTCCCTTGGGCAGACCTCAGACACGACGGTTTCGGCGGCATTAAATATATTTTCGGCCGCATTTAATGCACTGTCAGCCGCATTAATTGAGATCCCGGCGCATTAAATGCAGTTCATCATTGTAATTATAGTTTACTATACATCTTTATCCTATTCATTTTACTGTAGCTCCTCTCCTTTCTCTATAAATAGGGGAGGATTTTTACTGTAAAAAAAAAAACACAATATTCTGAGTGCTGTTGCTCGGTCAAAATAGTGAGAGAGTGAACAGTGGACGTAGGCATCTTTTTAGGCCGAACCACTCTAAAAATCCCTTGTGTCTCTTCCCCTCGCCTCTGATCTCTTCTCCTCATTCTTATTGCTTTGCATGCATTCTATGGATAATCCGAAACTGCAGCTTAGGCCCGAAAACAACCTCGTTGACTAAGGAAACCATTTTCCGACGTTAACATTTTTTACGCTAGAAGGAAGGGCTCATCTTCAGTTTCGTCACCTTTCTTACTCCTCAGTTTTCAGAGCTCATTCTTCACTCATCATGGTCAGAAGGAGGATTCCTAGGGACTTCAACGCAACAGAAAATCTCTAAGAAGCTTCAGATAAACAACAGCAGGCTATGTCTACTGGGGAGATACCCGATGCTGGTGTAAGGACGTTTAAGGTATACCTTCTATTCCCAATCACCAACCCGTGTCTGATGCTGCAGGAGGAGATGCTATGCAGATGTTACAGCGGCGACAGGAGAGATTGGAGAATACAGTTGCGTAGTTAGTTGGTGAAATGAGGACCCTGATCTAAACCCAAGCCCAGCCTGCTTACCCCCCCGGACCATTCTAGGAAGAGATGTTCCCCAAAGGAGGCATGCAGAAGACCCCGACGCAAACAGGAGGGACGTCAGGGATTCAAGGCGAGAAGGGTCAGTTCATTCTTCCAGCATGCATTCTAGTGCTCGACTTCCTCAGGCTCGCAGCGAACACCGACCGGAACAAGCTAGCCTCAACCATGATCGAACCTCGGCCCGTGTAGGTAGGACGGGGCTAAGACCCAATTTTGGAGGACTGGGGGCTGGAGATAACCGATCCCCAAGCAAAAGGGATAGGCATTCTGCTATAGGAGAAACTGAGACACGGGGTACATTAGTTACAGAACTCCTCCAAAGGGTTCGACAGCTTGAAGCACTGCCCGCGGTGCAGGAACAAAGGGGCCAGACTGGGGAAAGGACCCCATTTACTTCAGAGATTGAGCTGGAGTCGCTCCTACCAAGATTCAAAGTTCCTAACATTTCCCAGTACAAAGGGAACTCTGACCCTTCTGACCATCTGGACGCTTTTAACATTCAGATGAACCTCCAAACGACAAGTCCGCTTGTAAAATGCCGTGTATTCCCAGCCATGCTCAGAGACATTCCACGAACATGATTCAGAAACCTCCCCCACCCCTCCCCCCCCATAGCATCAACAATTGAGAGGAATGCCAGTAGAAGTTCTTGAACCAATACAAAGCGTTGAAGAGGCGGCTTGCACCACTATGCCATCTTTCTACAATTTGCCAACGCCCCGGTGAGTCCTTAAAAGATTATATTAACAGGTTCAGGCGCGAAGTAACGAATGTGGAGAACCCCACAGACGAATGGGTATTGTCAGCCATCTCGTCAGGTTTGAGAAAGGACGGAAAGCTATACGAGAGTATCTACAAGTCCCCTGTGAAAGATCTGGGAGAATTTTATGAATGAGCGGAGAAGAAAATCAGGTGGGAAGAAGTATCCTGCCCTAGGAAAGCCAGTTCCCAGGGAGATGAAGCCGGCAGCTCTGGCCATGGGAGGAAGAGAAGCAGTGGAGGAAGTAATCTTGGAGGGCGAAGAGAAAGCCATCAGGTTGCCAAAAAAGCCAGGGATTGGCGAAGACCAGGGGAAAACCAGAGGCGAGAACGGCCATAATTTCAAGGTCATTATAATTCATATACCTAGGATAGAATTTATGCAACTGAGAAAGGCAGGGAGAACTTAGGGAGGCCAGCTCCCATTCAGGCTCCCGAGGGGTGAAGGGATAGAAATAAGTTTTGTGCCTACCACAATGAAATAGGGCACAATACTTCAGACTGTTGGGCGCTCAAGGATGCCATTGAGGAGATGATCAGAAATGGTCGTCTAAGGGATTACGTTGTGAGACCCCCAAGGCGACCATCCCAACAGCGACGGCCCCGTCAGCGTTCACGAGACCCGCCAACCCAAAATCAGCGGGAGTCGGATTCTACCCAAGGGCCGTCTGTCAGAACTATCCATACCATCCATGGAGGACCTTCGGGGGTGGAAGAATCTAGTAGGTCTCAAGAGCGGTTTGTGCGCGAAGCTAGACGCGTCCAACTTGTAAGACAGAGAGAGTCGGGGGGACTTACCAAGAAACCCAGAAAGGTATCAGAGAACATCGTGTTTACAGATGACGATGTCCGGGATGTTCGCCTCCCTCACAATGACGCTCTGGTGATCAGAGCACGCATCGGCAACTCAATGGTGAAAAGGATCATAATTGATACTGGGAGTTTAGTAAACGTGATGTATAAGGACTGCTATGATCAGATGCGGATTGGCGATGATCAACTCAAACCATCCCCTGAACCCCTCTATGGATTCACTGGAGGCTCGGTCATCCCGGTCGGACAGATAAAATTGCCTTTGACTCTTGGTGACGCCGCCCGCCAGTCCACGGTACTAGCAGACTTCCTCGTTATTGACTCTCCCTCTGCATATAACGTAGTGATAGGGAGACCTGCTATGAATGATCTCGATATGGTCGTCTCCACCAAGGCCCTCACAGTAAAGTTCCTAACTCCCAGTGGGGTAGGATGTGTGCGGGGTGAGCAATCTCTAGCTCGTCGCTGCTATGTGGACGCAATAAAAAAGGGAGTTCAAGGGAAGAAAGCAGACGAGATCCCAGAATGTGAGCTGTAAACGATCACTTCATCAGGAATCAGCCACAACTTGGACCCCAGGGAATTCGATGCATGTCAGAGTACCAGTCCTGTGGAGGAGCTTGAGGACATCCAGATCGATGAAGCGGATACGACAAGGTGTCTCAAGCTAGGTAGAAGCTTGGCCCCGAAGATAAGGGCCCAATTGACAAGCTGCCTCAAGGAAAATGCAGATGTGTTTGCATGGAACCATGGAGACATGGTGGGGATTGATCTGAACGTGATGACCCATAAACTGAATGTCGACCCCCACCATCGGCCAGTCTGCTAGAAAAGGAGGCAAATGAACCAGAAACACAGTGAGGCTTTGAAAGAAGAAGTAGACAAGCTCCTGGCCAACAAATTCATCCGAGAAGTCCAATACCCAACTTGGGTAGCTAACCTCGTACTGGTGAAAAAGAAGAACGGGAAGTGGAGGACCTGTGTAGACTTCACGGATTTGAATAAGGCTTGCCCGAAAGATAGCTTCCCCCTGATTAGAATCTATCAGCTTGTGGACGCGACGGCAGGGCATGAACTCCTTAGCTTCATGGATGCTTACTCAGGCTACAACCAGATCCCCATGGACCCTAAGGACGAAGAGTGTACCTCATTCACAACCGACCGAGGTTTATACTGCTACAAGGTAATACCTTTCGGTCTAAAAAATGCAGGGGCTACCTATCAGAGGTTGGTGAACAGGATGTTTGAGGATTTGATTGGGAAGACCATGGAGGTATATGTGGATGACATGCTCGTCAAATCTAAGAAGGCTGCCGACCACGACTATAATCTCGAAAAGATGTTTGAGATCCTGAGGAAGTACCAAATAAAGCCCAACCCCTTGGGGTCTCCTTAGGTAAATTTTTGGGTTTTATTGTGAACCACAGGGGAATCGAGGCCAACCCAGAAAAAATCCAAGCTCTGTTAGACATGAGATCGCCAGCCAGCGTAAAGGAGATACAGAGTCTGAACGGCCAAATAGCGGCCTTAAGCAGATTTGTGTCCAAAGCTTCCGACAAGTGTGCTCCATTCTTTGAGGTGCTGAAGAGGGCCAAGAACTTCAAGTGGACTGATGAGTGTGAGGCCGTGTTCTTATAGTTGAAGGAATATATGGGGCGTGCCCTGTTGCTGACCAAACCAAAAGAAGGGGAAACTCTGACGATCTACTTAGGGGTATCCCAGCACGCCCGGAGCGCGGCCCTGACAAGGTAAAAGGAAAATGGAGCACAGGTCCCAGTTTATTATGTGAGCAAGAAGCTGGTAAAGGCGGAAACCAGGTACACCCCAATGGAGCTGCTCCCTTACTGTCTGGTAATGGCGTCCAGAAAGCTGCATCCCTACTTCCAAGCGCATAAGATTGAAGTCTTGACCAGGTATCCGTTAAAGCAAATCCTTCAGAAACCAGATACTTCCGACCGACTCATCAAATGGGCCATTGAAATTGCCCAGTATGACATTGAATTTAAACCGAGACCAACGATCAAGGGACAAGCGCTGGCAGATTTCATCGCTGAATTTACCGGACCTGTGGATGACCTGGCTGAATCCTTTGAAGATCCGTATTGGGAGCTTTTTGTAGATGGATCCTCCTATGAGAGAAGTGCGGGGGCTGGGATTCTGTTGATCAACCATGAAAGGGGTAAGTTTCTTTGTACCCTTAAGTTCGGTTTTCGAGCAACTAACAATGAGGCGGAATATGAAGCTCTGCTGGCGGGGCTCCGTCTAGCCAAGAAGATACAAGCTGAACGGCTCCGGATATTCAGTGATTCGCAGTTGGTGGTTTGCCAGATAAAGGGTGAATACCAAGCAAGGGGATTAAAAATGGCAGCCTATTTGCAGAAGGTCCAAGAGTTGCTGGGGGCTTTCGAGACATTAGAGTTAAACCAGATTCCACGCGTCCAGAACTCCCATGCAAACGCACTGGCTCGCTTGGCGACCGCTCAAGACACAGATTACGCTGAAAATATTCCTGTGGAGTTTTTGCCTAAACCCAATACTGAACCTAGCGGGGAGGTGATGATTTTGACAGTGGCGGTAGATTCATGGATGAGCCAGCTGGTCCATTACTTGCAGGAGGGAAAGCTGCTAGAAGACAAGATGGAGGCGCGCCATCTGCGTATAAGAGTAGCAAGATACTGTATCTATGGCGACGTCCTCTACAAAAGGGGCCTCTCAGCCCCCTTGCTCAGGTGTATTGATGAGCCGGAGTGCACGGAGCTGATGAAGGACATTCATGAAAGGCATTGTGGCAATCATGCTGGGGGACTCTTCTTGGCTCAAAAAGCGCTCAGACAGGGATTCTATTGGCTGACCATGAAGAAGGACGCCATTGACCTAGTAAGGAAGTGTGATAAATGCCAGAGATTTTCCAAAATCCCCCGAGCACCTCCCGCCTATCTCAGACAGATGATCAGTCCGTGGCCCTTCGTCATTTGGGGCATGGATCTGATCGGACCTCTCCCGATGGGTCGAGCAAGGTACAAATACGCCGTTGTAGCTATCGACTACTTCACAAAATGGGCAGAGACAAAAGAGCTGGTCGAGATCTCCACGACGAAGATTGAAAAGCTCATGTGGGACAACATAATCTACAGGTTTGGCATTCCCCAGCAGCTTGTGACAGACAATGGGACCCAGTTCACAAGTGAACAATTCCAGGAATTCTGCAATAGTCTTGTCATCGTCAAAAGCTTCTCAGCAGTCGACCACCCTCAAGGTAACGGTCAGGTGGAGGCGATCAACAAAATCATCAAATAGATCCTGAAGGCCAAGCTTGAGGCTAGAAAAGGAGCCTGGGTGGATGAATTGTAGAAGGTGTTATGGGCTTACCGCACTATTGCTCGCAACACCACCGGAGAGACTCCTTTTTCAATGGTTTATGGGTCCGAAGCCATAATCCCTGCAGAATTTGAAGTCTTCAGTCACCAAAGGGCAAGTTTCAACCTTGACGACAATGACCAACTCTTGGCCGCCAACTCAGACTTACTTGAAGAATCGAGGGAAGCCGCACGTCTCAGGGCATCTGCTTACCAACAGAGGATGGCAAGACACTATAACAAAAGGGTCCGGGTACGCCAATTCAAACTAGGTGATCTAGTACTATGGGAGGTCCTACCTGGCGCCCGCAAATCTAATGAAGGAGTATTGAGACCTAACTGGGAAGGGCCTTACATGATCCATGAAAACCTGAAGAATGGAGCCTACCGCCTGACGGACATGAGCAGGGCAACGTTGCCAAGAGCTTGGAACGCTATTCACCTAAGGCCATATTATACATGACATTTGTATTTTTATTGCTATTTTGTCGCCCATGTAAAACAAATCATGTACAGACATAATGAAAAAATCACTCATCAATTATCATGAAATATTACTAACATGAAATGCCTATGTGTGCTCTTGTGTATGAGGTACTCAACTAGGAAAGACAAAGCGCTAGCTTAAAGCTCCAATTTTCGATTGCCCTATAAGGCAAGAGGGGCTAAAATGGCCACAAGCTTGCGCACCTAATCGTCGCTCAATGATTGGCCTCCCCCTTCACACGTTCGCGCACGAACAAGAATAAAAGGCTCGATCGACGTGACACTCAGCCCAACTCTCGTTGTAAATGCTCAGGTTTTGGCCTTGTGAGCGCAGCTATAGAGGTTTATTATGCTGTAAATGCTCAGGTTCCGACCTTGTGAGCACAGCCGAGGTTCCAACCTCCAGAACTCCTACTGTAAATGCTCAGGTTCCGGCCTTGTGAGCGCAGCTGGAGAGGTTTATTGTGTTGTATAGCTCAGGTATGGCCTTGTGAGCGCAGCCTATTGTAAATGCTCAGGTTTAATCTTGTGAGCGCAGTCAATTGTATATGCTCAGGCCCCTACCTTTTGAGCATAATCCTTCATCAACTCCAATAGCGGCAAGGAAGACACGTGAACAACCCACCTGTTCTCCGTCTGATGTCTTCTTTTCCTCAACGCACTTCTCATTATCTATAATTGCCTTATATTGTGTGTACGTATGTATTGAATATGTCGCGACCACATGATAGCACAAGACAAATCGAATTATTTATCAGTCGGTTAATTTCTACAAGCAAGCCAATTAGCTTATTATTCCTAATTGGGTGGTAACTGTTCGACAGTAGAAGTCAGATTATCCATTTGCTCTCTGAGATTCTTTTTTGCCCCTCAGGCTACAATTCGTATTGAGGGCCATCTGCTGGAAAGCATCCGTAAATTGGGGGGTTACCTCCCTTATTCTATCTCCCTAAAGGTACATGTAGGGGCGATCAGCCCCTTATTATTTTTATTTGTCATTTATCTTGCAGAATATACCTGTTCGCAATCTATTTTGGTTACATACACATATGAGGGCAATAAGGTGGCAGAGCAAATCAACAGAAATCCAGCAGAGATAATGATAAATTAATAATTATAAAGCATTCCGGAAGTAAACGAAAATAGTAACTACAATGGTATCGATGTTCAAAGATAAGCCCTTTTGGCAGCAAATGAAGATGTTAAAGTTATATATCCGGAGGGGCCTTTGAAGAGCTGGAGGGAGTGTCCTTCGGACCTTTCTTACTGGAGGCTCCTTGAGAAGATGAGCCTTGTCCTCCACTCGGAACTGGTTTATGAGGAGCTGAGGAGGGACCGCCCTAAGCAGACGGGGCACCAGCTTGAGCGGGCGACAAGTCAGAACCCTTTTTCGAAGCTGTAGGAATTGTCCCCTTCTGAGCAGATTGAGCAGTCTTTATCTGGGCGTCTCTAGCAACGCGGGCCGCGTACTTCTTCACCTCCTCCACCGCTTCCTTCCCGAAGAATGAGAAATCCAGCTCAGGATGATGCTTCCATAAGGTGAACAAAAATTTACTGCTCGTCTTATCAGTTGCATCCTTCCAGGCCTGTGTGGCCCGAGCCTCCGACTGGCGAAGCATCTCTTTTGCACGAGCAAGATGATCCTTCACCATGGATAAATCCTGCAGCACCGACTCGTTACTTTTCTCGGTGTCCTCAGCCCTTCTCTTCTGAAGGATGGCCTCGCGTGTGACCTTGTCCATATTCTCAGTGGCCTTTGTGAATGAGGAGGAACTAATTTGTCGAAGCTTCTTCTCAGTCTCCAAGGACTTCTCCGCATCTTCAAGTTTCTTTTCAAGCCCCTGAGCGGTGTTAAGTTTTTGCTCGAGCTCGCGGATAGTCTTCTTGTTGGTGTCAGACTCTTCTTTAAGCTTCTTGTTTTCCGCCTCCAGATTTCTGTTCGCTTCCTCAAGAGAAGCCTTCTCTCCTGCCAAGTCGAGGAAGTCCCGTCATATCTTCATCATAGCCAGTGAAGCCTAAAAAGAGAGCATATTAGCGGTATGCACAAACGTGAGGTATAATTACAAAGTAAGGAATAGGACTTACAAGCATATTACAGCGAGCGACATAATCGACCAGTTGGTCAACGCGAATATGCTTTTGATAGACATCCGGCTTGTCGGGTCCCTGTAATACTGGCAGCCGGTCCAACAAGTCGTCAAAATATTCCCCTGCATTAGCCTCAGGGACTTGTCCTTCATCGGTTCCTCCTGTCATGGCCGCTTTACCCTTGCCTTTGGACCTCAGACGTTTAGCAGGGGGCTCCGTGGTCTTCTCTTCCTCGCCCTCAGCCCCTGAGGGCCTAGTCGGCTCACCCCCAGAAATAGAAACTCCCTTCCCAGCAGCATCCTTTGGCGGAGGTATGTTCTTCACGATCTTCTTCCCCACACTCTTATACTTCATCGCAGGTTGTTTGGCAGATGGGGCGACCGTTGTGTCTGATGGACCTGCAGCCTGCATTGGAGACTCCTTCGAACCCATTATCTCCACTTCAGGCTCTCCTCTCTCAATTACTGGCGAGGACGGAGGAGAGATCATTTCAAGGTTCACCATTGTTTTGGGTTTCTTGGATGTGGGGGCAGAAGCTCCTTCACTAGATCCTACAAAAATAGATTGAACTTCCCGACTTTTTCGTATTCCTACGTCCAAAGCCAAGCTTAGAGGCTTAGTCTCAACTCCAGATGTGAGCCCATATTTCCCCAGGGAAAAATTTGAAGGAAAGTAATCGTCCTCGGGGTCCTTTACCTCAACAAACCTCTTGAGCGCCTTTGACTCCTCGTCTGAGAGATTGACCGACCCTTTGATGAAAACTGCACACAAGGGGAGAAAGTGTTAGCAATGATGGGACATCGTGATGGTATATGTGTATGCTCTAACAGCGAGCAGAAGCGTGCTTACCAGGACTGTTGTTAAAGTCAAAATTGACAAGTTTCAGCAAAGACGGGCAGGACGCATAAAACGAACGGGATTTGTAGTCCCCTACATTTGATTTGCCAACTTTCTGTGGCAGAAGCGCCTTGTAAGGGGAATTACGGGCAGTCATATAGTAAATGCCGTCCCGTTTTGTGGCTTGAGGACTGGTGGTGGACTTAAAAAAGAAAAGGCTCTGGATTATATCCGAAGTTGGTGTAGGAAAGCCGTTTTTGAGAAAGATATAGGCCAGGGTGGTTATTTGAGCATAAGAGTTTGGCGTTAGTTAGAAGGGAGTTATTTCCAAGTCATTTAGCAGGTCTATTAGATATGAGGGGACTGGGAACCTAAACCCCGATTTCACATGTTGACGGCTGATCGCTATGAACCCTTCAGAAGGATCAACCGCATGGTCACTGTGAGCGAGAACCATGACGCGGCACCCGAAAGGAAGATGGTATGCCTCAACTACGGTCTTGAGCTCCTTAAGGGTCATCTGGGAGTCATGTTGGTAAAAGGTCTGATTGGCAAAGGTCTCATCTCGCCTAGAGGAACTCGGCGCATCCCCACTGCCCTGGGCGATTGCGCTCGGAGAATCTCTGTCCCGTTGAGAATAACCCCCCTCAGAGCTTTCTTCACTAGACATGACTCGACAATATCGGAGTCCACGACTTGACATCTACAAAAGAAGCAGCTAGTTAGGCCGCTAACAGCCAACCAGACTCAAAGGACAAGGAAGGCCTACGTCTACTTTGCCTAAGCGTCAAGCCGTGCGCCTAGGAGCCATTAAAGAGGGAGATAAGGGCCTCATTTAGTGAAGTTTTCCCCCAGGATTGAAGAAAGAAAGGAAAAGGAGTGAACAAAATTATCCCATATTCATTCCGGACCCTACCGGACTAGAGGTAGTACGGGGACGCTCCGCCCCCATCGGTCCGGACTCTTAAAGTGAGCGAGCACCGTGCAAGAAATAAAAGATAATGACAACGAGAACAATGTGAGTAGAGAGAAGAAGCCTTACCTTGAATGTGGTGATGACCGGCGATTGCAGATGAAGATTGGTGAATGGAGATGAAAAATCAAAGCAGAGAAAGAAAGTAGTGAAGGAGCCTATGGTTTTTGGAAATGGTAGAAGAAGAAGAAAATGAAGCATCACCCTTCTTTTAAAATAATCAAGCCCCAACCGTTAGATCAAGACAACTGTGTAATCGCCCCCAATCTGACGACGTGGCGTGATCCCCGGGATTTTGTCATCATGAAGCATGTCAGTTGAGAGACGTGCATTAAATGAGCACGCGCACAGCGCGTGGTGTGACCTGTAACTGTTGTCTGGGGAAGTTCCACGTGGCCTGTCATTAAAGTGGAATTTAAAAAGGTATTGTAACTGTTTCTATATGTAACTGTTCCCGCCTAATCTGTTCGCTCTGAAATCTATAGCTCCTGATCCTCTTTAAAGCACCAAGAGCTAGGGGGCTTAATGTTATGGATAATTTAGCGATCAGAATAATCGGGCCCAGAAAGATCTACAGTGTAGACCCAGTGGCCTGTAGGCCCGATGATCCGCCATCATTCCAGTCCACCTTCCTGACAAGGGGCCCATTTATGATCACTCAGCCTGACCGTAGGCGTCGAGTCTGAGCGCTGGTTCTGGTCGCTGACTCCATCCGCCATTCTGGTCGTTGGCTCCATCCGCCAGTCTATCCGTCAGTTCTGCTCGTTCAGTCTGACCGCTGGTCCTGATCGCTGACCGTTGGCTCTCATCCCTCAGACTGACTACTGACCGCTGACCGTGTTCGCTAAGCCTATTCGCCAGTTTATCCGCCATGATTGACCGCCTGTTTGATCGCCGATTCTGTCCATTTAAGATATCTGCCAAGAGGAGCCATCCATCAGACATGTTCACAAGTCCTCCTTGTCCAAAATGATCCGCCTAGACTGATCGCTAGTCTCTGAGCGTGACCGTATACCGGTTCATTCACTTACGACATTGCCTACCTCATTGTCACGACTAGCTACAGAGGTTTTGGCTCATAATCCGTCTCCCCAATCCTCCTGGTAGCCGGTTTCATCGAAACATTCATCTGTTCGCTAGATGAACTTAGCATTTCATCTGCTAGAAGATCCATCTCTGCCATGCTTCTCAGAGTCGCGGGTCCACAGAAGTCAAAGGTTCCATGCAGAATACAGCTCCAAAACGTGCCATGCATGCTATATCAACCAGAAGCTATGATCAAGATCTCGATAGCCTATCATGACAAATTCAGATCAGTCATCCGAAATCTCCCTTGGGCAGACCTCAGACGCGACGGTTTCGGCCGCATCAAATGTCTGTGCGGCCGCATTTAATGCACTGTCAGCCGCATTAATTGAGATCCCGAGCATTAAATGCAATTCATTATTATAACTGTAGTCTACTGTACATCTTTGTCCTATTCATTTTATTGTAGCTCCTCCCCTTTCTCTATAAATAGAGGAGGATTTTTACTGTAAAAAAAAACACAATATTCTGAGTGTTGTTGCTCGGCCAAAATAGTGAGAGAGTGAACAGTGGACGTAGGCATCTTTTTGGGCCGAACCACTCTAAAAATCCCTTGTGTCTCTTCCCCTCGCCTTTGATCTCTTCTCCTCATTCTTATTGCTTTGCATGCATTCTATGGACAATCTGAAACTGTAGTTTGGGCTCGAAAACAACCTCGTTGACTAAGGAAACCATTTTCCGACGTTAACAATACTCTTATCGAAAACGTAGAAAACTTTTCATAAAATTCTTTTACTTCTAAAAGCACCGTTCGTACCCCCTAATCTCTATGTCATATGGTGATTGTTATCTAACGCCAACCGTGATACTGCTGATACTTTTCCGTAACTACGTAGTGAAATTTTCTATATCACCAACCGTGGTGCGAGTTACTACATAGGCTTGTCAACTACGTGTGGAATTTACTGTATCACAATCGTAGCGCAAGACACTATATAAAAATCTGGGCAACTATCTTGTGGAATTTTTTGCGTTACAATATGTAGTGCCATGCTAAACTGAATGTCTGAGTGACTACGGGTGGAATTTTCTGTATCGCTCACCGTAATGCTATCTCATACTTAACTTTAAGGGATAAATGAAAGGCCTTTGAAAACTCTTTTTCTTTTCACCAACAACTTTTCTTTCAAAACTTCGAACTGAAACTTGTATGCTTAGTTCCTTAAACACTACTTTATTTCAAAACCTCTTTGAAACCCATATCTTGCTTTTCTTGATCAATTAAACAATTTATTCATAAACTTTTGATAAACAAATAAATTACAATCTATTACATAAGTAAACATAGTGTGAGTTAGAATACTTACCTCAAGTCCAAGCTTGCCAGCTGCTCAATGGGCCTCCCTCGCTTCGTTAGCTTGCTCTGAAGCTACACATCATATTCTCATTCAAACTTTGCTAGAATGAACTACATGGAATTACAAATGAAGCTCTGAATACACTTAACTCTAGTAAGACCTCTTTAGACTACAACCTTTCCGTTTAGTTTCTAACTCAAACAAGACTTTCAAATTCTGATTTCTTTGCACAAACCTTATTTATTATCACCTAGGGACTCTTCGGAATGCTTAAAATGGTCACCAGAAGCTCGAAATTCAAAATCATTGTTTTAAGACCCCCTAAAACATAATTGAATGCACAGCCTTGCTCGGGGCTCCATTTTCTTTTCGTTCTTTTCCCACGGTCCTCTTATCTCACATTCTGGTCACCCATAAAATTTCATCGAAAAATTCCATCGTGTGCTATGTCAAATCTAAGAAAAACACCCTTTTCGAGCACTTTTTGATACATATTTTTGCATCCTAAATGCGACGAATTCAATTCTTTCATATCTAAGGTTCTTTTACTTAATTATAATCAAATACATTTATTTCATGCATCAAAGAATGCATTTGGTATGAGATTTCGAAATGCCCTTCAACTAGACCTTAAATTCTCAATCTATCTCTACACTTTTCCTTTTCCAATTCCAACACTTCTAATAACTATTCTAACATCTAATATACATAAATCTAAGCTTACATGTGAAAAGGGATTACATGCCCTCTCTCCTAGCCGAACTATACTTACACACACACCATTCACTTCTTTTACTTTTTCAAGCTAGTAACTTGATATCTCTCTTAGGCATTTTATCAAACATAATATCTACAACTAATTGACTTTAGACATGCTTCCCTTCATACTTAGGGTTTCATCTACCCAAACCATGATTTCTTTCAACTCAAGCTCTCTTTTCATTTCATGAGGATTCTAACCCTGATTATGATCAAAACCCCTATCAAATTACTTCTCAAAACTAATCAAATCATCATCTCATCATACAAACCTAACTACCACAACAATCTCATAAAACTTGTGAGAATTCATGGAAACAAACCTTGATTGGATAGTCATGCTTGAACCTACTTGAAATTGTGTTCTAGAGCTTTAACTTTGAGTAGAAAAGCTTGCTTCTTCTCCTTTCTTTATTGGCTGAACCTTACATGCTCTCTCTCTCTCTCTATTTTTGCTTCACAAAATGGCTAAGTGTTGGAAGATAACACTCATATATATAGGCATGCACTTATAAGTTTGCCCTTAAACTTTGATAGTTATTTACAAGTCATACCACTACTTGAAATTTTAACTAAAAGTCCTCCAACTTATGACTAATCTCATAACATCATACTAACTTCTAGGAATTATCATAATTTCCCACAATTTATGTCTTTTAATCACTTATGTATATATATGATTCTTTATTTGATAAAATAACTCTTTTGCCCCCCTTTTTTTTTGGCTTTTAGTATCAATCTTAAGTTATGTTAACTTCATCAACTTTTACTAACATTGTATTATGTTTTCTAATGGAATTATTTATGGAACTTAATATGCTCACAACCTAGTTTATTCATTAGTACTAGGAAGTCTAGAATTATCGAAAAAAGGGACTTACAATTTCTCCCCTCCTTATAAAAGTTTAATCCTCGAAATTTTTAACTACATGCCTGATTCAAATAAGTGCGGATATTAGATGCGCATCTGCTCCTTAGGTTCCCATGTAATCTCTTACGACTTATGGTTCCTATACAACACCTTTACTAATGGGATCGTCTTGTGGCGCAACACTTGATCCTTACGGTCTAAAATCTCTATAGGTTGCTCTTCGTAGTTTAGGTTCTGTCTTAGTTGCACCGATTGTTCCTTCATAAGATTTCATGCCTAGCTTCTTGGTGTACTCTATCGATACCCTTGTCTCTTGCGGCTGATGGAGTGCCGCTGCTAAAACCTGAGCCATTTGCTCTACATTCATCTGTGCCTGTTCTGGTCTCTCAAGCTGCAAAGGCTGTGAAGGTTCTGGTTATGAAGAACTGGTAGGCATATTAACTGATTCATCAACCTGTTCTTCTTTAGGGATGGGTGCCTCTGCTGCTGCCCTCATTGTTCTCGGACAATTTCATCGTTGAATGTTTCTGTTCTATGTCAAACATATGAAAAGGCATGAAACTCATGAGTTAACATATGAATAATGCATGAAAACATCTCTGATGATCATGCAATACTCAAACTAAAAGTTGTATAATTCATCTGTATAACTTATGTAATTTGAAAACAAATCTTGTGCATAAACGATTTTGAAGCACTTTTCAAATTTTATCTCAAACTTTATAAAATCGGGCTCTGATACCAACTTGACGAGACCCAAACCAGATTCTCTCTAGACTAGTACCTGATAGGTCTCACCTGACACTCCAACGACCCTTCGCTTAAGCTCAACTAGTCGGCTAAATAGAATCATGGAGCGAACCCTAAAACTTACCCGTTTTGCTTTTGCTTTGAACTGATTTAATGTCGTTATGTCAAAACTAGTTGGGTTGGTTCACTTGATTTGAAAATTTCATTTTCATTTAAAGTTATGCAAAAGTAATCTTTTCATTTTCAAAATCTAAAATATTTCTAACGAAAATCTGGCAGCATAACGGTTGCATTTGTACTGTTTCCAAATTCCTGCAATTTAACGATACACTCCCGAAAATAATTCAATCTCAACCCAACTTCTTTTTATTCTCACAAACATACATAGATCCATATAGAACCTCAATTGATGAGTACATACTTTTCATTCCAAAATAAACTTCACAAATATTTACATTACAAAATATGATATCATAAGTATCACATTGCTACCAAAAGAAGTATGAAATTAGAACATGCAAGTATTTAATTTGTAGTTACAACAAAATGTAATCGAATTTATGTGATGCAGCCAATGATTTACCCACCTAATTTGTTGAAGATAATTTTTGCTTTTGTTTGATCGTCCGTATGAGTACCTGTGGAGGTTTTATAATATATATACAAAACAGAAATATAAACTTAAAACAACTTCAATAATTACATAATTCACAACTAAACAATTATAAACTTAATGACAATTATCAACTTATCGAAAATGTAGAAAACTTTTTATAAAATTCTTTTACTCCTAAAAGCACCATTCGTACCCCCTAATCTCTATGTCACATGGCGATTTTTATCTAATGCCAACCGTGACACTGTTGATACTTCTCCATAACCACGTAGCGAAATTTTCTGCATCGCCAACCATGGTGCGAGTTACTATATAGGCTTGACAACTACGTATGGAATTTACTGCATTGCAATAGTAACATAAGACACTGTATAAAAATCTAGGCAACTACCTTGCCGAATTTTCTGCGTCGTAATATGTAGTGCCATGCTAAACTAAATGTCTGAGCGACTATGAGCGGAATTTTCTGCATCGCTCATCGTAGCACTATCTCATACTTAACTTTAAGAGGTAAACGAAAGGCTTTTGAAAACACTTTTTCTTTTCACCAATAACTTTTCTTTCAAAACTTCAAACTGAAACTCATAAGCGTAGTTCGTTAAATGCTACTTTATTTTGAAACCTCTTTGAAACCCATATCTTGGCTTTCTTGATCAATTAAACAATTTATTCCTAAACTTTTAATAAGCAAATAAATTACAATCTATTACATAAGTAAATATAGTGTGAGTTAGAATACTTACCTCAAGTCTAAGCTTGTCAGCCGCTCTAATGGGCCTCTTTCGCTCCGCTAGCTTGCTTTGAACCTACACATCATATTCTCATTCAAACTTTGTTGGAATGAACTTCATGGAACTACAAATGAAACTTTGAATACACTTAACTCTATTAAGACCTCTTTAGATTACAATCTTTCCGTCTAGTTTATGACTTAAACGAGGCTTTCAAATTCCAATTTCTTTGCACAAACCTTATTTATTATCACCTAAGGACCCTCCGGAATGCTTAAAATGGTCACTGAAAACCCGGAACTCAAAATCACTGTTTTAGGACCCCTTAAAAACCGAATTGAATGCACAGCCCTACTCGGGGCTCCATTTTCTTTCGTTCTTTTTCGTACGATCCTCTTATCTCACATTTTGGTTACTCATAAAATTTCATCGAAAAATTCCATCGTTTGTTATGTTAAATCTAAGAAAAACACCCTTTTTCGAGCACTTTTTTATGCATATTTTTGCATCCTACATGCGATGAATTCAATTCTTTCGTACCTAAGGTTCTTTTACTTAATTATGATCAAATATATTCATTTCATGCATCAAAGAATGCATTTGGTATGAGATTTCTAAATGCCCTTCAACTAGACCTTAAATTCTCAACCTATCTCTACACTTTTCCTTTTTCAATTCCAACACTTCTAATAGATTTTCTAACCTCTAATATACATAAATCTAAGCTTACATGCATCAAAGTGAAAAGGGATTACATGCACTCTCTCCTAGCCGAACTATACTTACACACACACCATTCACTTCTTTTACTTTTTCAAGCTAGTCACTTGATATCTCTCTTAGGCATTTCATCAAACATAATATCTACAACTAATTGACTTTAGACATGCTTCCCTCCATACTTAGGGTTTCATCTACCCAAACCATGATTTCTTTCAACTCAAGCTCTCTTTTCATTTCATGAGGATTCTAACCCTGATTATGATCAAAACCCCTATCAAATTACTTCTCAAAACTAATCAAATCATCATCTCATCATACAAACCTAACTACCACAACAATCTCATAAAACTTGTGAGAATTCATGGAAACAAACCTTGATTGGATAGTCATGCTTGAACCTACTTGAAATTGTGTTCTAGAGCTTTAACTTTGAGTAGAAAAGCTTGCTTCTTCTCCTTTCTTTATTGGCCGAACCTTACATGCTCTCTCTCTCTCTATTTTTGCTTCACAAAATGGCTAAGTGTTGGAAGATAACACTCATATATATAGGCATGCACTTATAAGTTTGCCTTCAAACTTTGATAGTTATTTACAAGTCATACCACTACTTGAAATTTTAACTAAAAGTCCTCCAACTTTCTACTAATCTCATAACATCATACTAACTTCCAGGAATTATCATAATTTCCCACAATTTATCTCTTTTAATCACTTATGTATATATATGATTCTTTATTTGGCAAAATTACCCTTTTGCCCCTTTTTTTTTGGATTATAGTATCAATCTTAAGTTATGTTAACTTCTTCAACTTTTACTAACATTGTATTCTCTTTTCTAATGGAATTATTTATGGAACTTAATATGCTCACGGTCTAGTTTATTCACTAGTACTAGGAAGTCTAGAATTATCGAAAAAGGGGCTTACATTTGAATTCCAATTTCTTGCTACGAATCTTATTTATTCTCGCCTAGGAACACCCCAGTACACTCGAAATAATTTTCTGAAGTTCGAAACGAAAAATCACGATTTTAGATACCCCTTGACCGAATGCTACCTAGGGAGCAATCCCTAGGTTTTCTTCATTTTGTTTTTGTCCAATCAGCTCCCTAACTCGCGTTTAGGTCAGCCATGAAGTGAATTCGGAAAAAAACGACAGCCGGGTGGGCATTCATAACCAAAAACCATCATTTTTCAACACTTTTTCATGTAAATTTTTACCTAAAGCATACAACCAACTTATTTCTTTCTCATTTAACATTCTTTCACTCAAATATGATCAAACATACTCATTTCATGCACTAAAAAGTTGGTTTTCCATGACATTTCTTAATGCATTTCAACTAGACAATTATAACTAAACTTGTCTCTAGACTTTTGGTTTTCTAATTCTATTACTTTTAGTTGATTTCTTAACATCTAGGAAACATGAATTGAACATAAAATGGATGGAATCAACTTGGGTTATACGAACCCTAAGTTGGCCATGAATTACCTTTCACTAGTCTCTTCATTTTTCTTTTAATTTCTACCATCAAATACACACAAAAGTGCAAAATTTTCACACATGGCAGCTCACACACAATTGTATCTTAAAATCACATAAACCCTAACTTATTACATTAGTTTCTTACTTAATCTTCCAATCTCTTTCTTGTCAACTCAATTTGATCAAGAAACCTACTCTAAAGCAAGTAAACTAACTCCATAAATTTATCATCCAAACATATGAATCTACATACATGAATTTCCCATATAAAGATAATGAAAACTTACTTGATTTTATGCTTAATTTTCTTGAACTTAGAGTAGATGACCTCCCTAACTTATTCCCATCTTGATTTTGCCTTAAAGATAAATGAAGAACACTTAAAATGGAGGAACCCAAGCTACCATGAACTGCTTCTTGTTTGGCCGAACACTCCTCCTCTTTTGCTTTTTCTTTTGCCATCCAAGTGATGACTTTAGGTGATCATCTTCATTTATATATATATTGCTAACTTAATTAGACTAAAATGCCCCCCATTCAATCTCAAAATAACCATTAAATCATATCATATCATTTACCTTAATGTCCTTTATTTGCATCTCATGAAAGCTTATTCATTAAAGGCCAATTTGGTAACTCATGAATTTAAAATCATAATTGTTAAATAATGTATGATAACTAATATATAAAAATCCATACTTAACTTTTGATTTGCCACTCATTTATTGGTTAAAATCTCATGAAATGGATTATGTTTCTTACGCAAATCCATTCCATGTAATGCTCACACCAAATTCATACATTAATTGAGCTTGAATTTACCATTTCACCTTTAATGCATTTAATTGCAATGCACACTAAAAAAAATTCCTAATACTCTTAGGTCCTCTAATTGACACCTTCCTTAAAATGTGAAAATAAATTCAACTTTAAATAATTCTACTGGAGCGATACCAATTAATCGTAACTAGAATTGAGGGTTTACAAAAAGAGAAAAGAGAAAAGTGAGGGGAAGATGAATGGTTAGAGGAGAGAGAAATAGAGAGCAAGAGATGAACAATAAGGGGGGATCGATGGTTAATGGTTTAGGATTAAAGCTGAGGGAGAGATGAATAGTTTGTTTTTTTTGTTATTTTGTATTTTATGTATTTTAATATTATTTAATTAATTTATATATACTTATTTATTTTGGTAAATGTCTATTTAAATTGAGTAATGTAATTCCATTTTTGCCTCTAGAGCTTAACAATTAACATTTTCAATTTAATGGAATCAGTGACAGTTAAAAGGTATTATTGTCCTTTCACACACTTCCAGAGGGCATTTTTTATATTTATATTAATTAGGGTGGATTTAGGTAAACTTTAAATTAAAAGTTGTAAAATAGAGATTTTTCCAACCTATACGCGGTTTTTAGGGATGTTGACACTTATTTTTGGTCAACCCTGTTCTTCAAGCCCAATACCTGTGACACAACAAACCTCATACAATGCAAACAATATAGGATCAAAACACACAGGACACAGCAAGACTTTTACGTGGTTCGGCAAAAAACGATGGCCTACGTCCACGACAATTACCCTCTCTCGGTGTAATTGTATTTTTATTTCACTCTGTCCTTTACCCTAAATTATATCTCCTATTTATAATGGAGATGTTATAATCAGAATAGGCTTGAGAATCTTACAGATAAGGCAAAAAATAATATACATTAATTAAGATAATATCTTCTGAGATTATCTCTCGTATATAGCAATTTCCCAGAATGTAGAGATTCGATTTGCATACAAATAGGTAATTCGACTCCTTTCCTGTTTCGGATTGATTCTTCTTCCAGAAGGTCAACTGGTCAATTTAAGTGTTTCGCCTGTTCAACGATCAGACAGCAAATTGAGCGAGCAGATATTTCCGAGCAAACGAGCAGACTTATTTATCCTTTTGGCCGTCGAGCAGACGAACATATCTCCAGTCAGTAGGAATGTCCGAGCAGGTTATCTTTGTGCTTTTAACTTTCCTTTGACTATTTGACCAAGTGTCTTCTTGGCTCTTAATAAGTCACAATGGGCCTCCATTTTTGGGCCTTTTCTTATTGCACCAAAAAATACCCATAACACAAGCCCCCTTGTTTCTGGTACACTTTTTGTACTGGAAACAATGTTCTTGCGCCCAGACTTGCGCCCAGAAAACTTTTAGTGAGATGTGAACCGTTGCTTTTCTTCCTTTTTGCCATGTGTCAGTCCCCCAGGTGTTGGCTACTTGTCACTCAACTGTCGCGCTCCTTACTGCATGTATTAAATGCGCGTCTTTTCAATAGTTGCTCATGATGGCTCTTTCGGTTTTTTGCGCCTATTGCCAAACTTTGGCGACGATTGAAATGTCTTGACTTGCCGATTGGGATTCCGAAGCGTCAGCTATATATTACCCTTTGTCGTTCTCTTTTCGTCTTCTCTCTTCTGCCTTTGCAAACCCTGACATTTTTGTCTGCTACCATTCTCCTACATCCTCAAGGTTCTTTGTCAACGCCATCTTCAAGGTAACTCCTATTCTTTTCTTCTGCGATTATTTTCTTCCATGATTACTATTTGCGTATCTGATGGCATGATTTCTTTTTTTTTTTTTTTTTTTAAAATAGATACTCGTATTGTTGCTTTGAGTTGCTGTCTGTTTGTAATATCTCTTGCCCATCCAACTTTTCGCCCCAATAGCCCCCCTTGTGTTCATAGGAGTATCGTATCCGTATGTACTGAGTTCTGGTCTGCTTTCTGCGACCTGACACCCCTGTTGATTTTGTAGATGTCTGGTCGTAGTCGTCGCAGTCATAAGGTGGGATCCACTGATGTTGCCTCCGAGGAGGATCTTAGTGCTACCTCTCAAGGTGGTGGGGCTACTTCAGTCCCTTCTGAACACCATTCCTCCTCTGCTCGCGCACCCTTTTTTCATTATGAATCTTCCCTTGGCCTCAGCGACCTTGAAACCATCGCTGAGGGCTTCTCCTTACCTAAGGGCTGCCGAGCTATGGTGCCTAAGGCTTCTGACCATGCAGCTTTTCCTCCCAAGGGTTTCTTTGCCATTAGTCATCAACACATAGAAGCCGGTTTCAGGTTTCCGGTTCATCCTTACCTGGTCGCTCTTTTAAACGACCTTAACTTAGCCCCTTTTCAACTTACCCCCAACTCTTATGCTCATCTCACCGCTTTGGCTTCTATCTTTCTTAAAAACGACCTTCCTCCTCCTACCCCCGCGATGATCCATCACCTCTTTTTGTTTAGAAGTACTACGGGTCCGAAGGCTGATAAGAAGGATGGGTTTTATTATACTTCAGCCCGAAAATCTCCTTACAAAGTGAACCTTCCTCAAGGGATTGGAAAATCCAACGTAGGAGATTACAAGTCACGATGGTTCTACGCGTCGTGCTTATCATTGTCGGATTTAAAGAATTTTTCTTTTTGCCTTTCGCCTAGTAAGTATATTTGTCTCAGTTTTCCATCTTGTATTTCTGCTCGTTGCTAACATTTTTCTTTGTGCAGATGTTTCTAGGGGCGAGATTCCTCTATCCGATCAGGAGCTCTCTCTGTTAGATAAATTTTCGGATGTAAAGACACCATCCGACGATCAGACACCTTCCGAGCACCTGCTTCAATTTCATGGTCTCGCTCCTCCTGCCGACCAAGAATTATTAGACCCCGCTTCTGATTTAGGCTCTCGCGAGGAGAAAGAAATTCCTTCTGCTTTCGAAGCTTCCGGACAGGAAATTCCACATCCAGCGAATACTTCAGTTCCGGAAATGGTGAGGCTTCATTTCGAGCAGCCTTTACCCAGCCAGGCTCCTGCTCAGTCTTCTGCTCCCAAAGAGCCTGTTCAAGCGGCCGGAGGTTCAGGCTCTCCCCCTGCTGCTGAAGTCTCTCCAGAATCGCCTCCTCAACAGGGTTCTGTCGGTTCTCCTGCTCGCTCGGTGAGGCATAAATCAGTGGCGAGGAAATCTTCGAACAAGAGTGCTCGTCGAGGGGATATAGCTCAGCCTGCTCCGCCCAGCAGTTCCCCATCCGCCTCTACTCAAAATGTCGACAAGGGCAAAGGGATCGCCGATTCAGAAACTGCGGAATCGCCTCATAAACGCCAGAAAACAGCCGCGGCCGGTTCTGGTGCTGAGGAGCAGTCCCAGGAGTTTGATGCCGGGGAATATTACAGCGATCTTTTAGATCGCGCGCCCCAATTCCTGGGAGCGAGGAAGCCTGCCCTGTACAAGGAAGAAATAACGGGCGAACGGCTCATCAACTATTTGGGCTTCCACAGTACGCTTGTAAGTTTTACTTTTTTGCAGCTATAGTATCTCTTTCCATTTTTTCTGTACTAACAAATGCTTTGTTTCAGGCGTCCATGGCGTACATGAAGCTTTTGCGGGAGATTGGGGACTGGCCCGAGGAGAAGGCCGCCATGGCAACCACCATCAATTCTCTGGAGGAAGAGAAGGCTAAACTGCAGGATGATCATGAACTAGAGCTGAAAAAAGCGCAGGAGGCACACCGTGAGATGGAGCAGGAAATTGAGAAACTGAACAATCAGAAGAACGAACAGCGGGAGTCCTTGGAGAGGCAGGAAATACAGATTGCCTTTAGGGATAAAAAGATCGAGACATTGACGCATGATCTCCACTTTGCTCGGGAATCGGAGGAGAAGTTGAAAACTGAGAATAAGGAACTGAAGGGAGAACTGTCCTCGCATAAGCATAAAGCCGCGGAGGCCAAGATTGTTATGGAAGCAATGAGGCAGGAAACAGTTTCTCTCAAGGAACACATTGCTTCGGAGAAGGGACGTATCGAAGCCGCGGTTCGAGAGGCAGAAGAGAGGACAGGAAGTTTATTCCTGTATAATCTGTGGCTCAAGCGACCAGATGTGGACGTTTCGTTCTTTGGCCCAGATGCCGTGGCTGAAGTAAAGCTGTACGCTCAGCAGGATAAACTTAAAGCCGGTCCTTCAGCTCCTTCTGCTGGTGCTGCCTCTGCTGATATTCCCAGCTCAGAATCTCCCAGCTCTCCTTGTCCAATCAATATTGATGACAGCAACCAGAAAAATTTTCCTGTTCGATGATATTTTGTTTTGTACTTATTACATTTTTTAACAATTTTTAAATAAATCTTTATTCATCGTTTCTTGTTTGTATTTATGTTCGTTATTTTTATTTACTCGTGAATTGGATTTTCGACCAGTACTTATTTGAGCAGAGTAGGTGTGGGGACGGCCAACTTGCTGAAATTACCCTTTCAGGCCCCTTACCTCTGCTTGATTAAAACAAATTCCCAGCTTTCTTGAATGGCCAATTTCTCCCAGCTTTTAAATTTTGTTCGAGCAGAGTAAGTGTGGGGACAGCTAGTCATGCTGAAATTACCCATTTTTGAGGCCCCTTACCTCTGCTTGATTAAAACAAATTCCCAGCTTTCTTGAATGGCCAATTTCTCCCAGCTTTTAAATTTTGTTCGAGCAGAGTAAGTGTGGGGACAGCTAGTCATGCTGAAATTACCCATTTTTGAGGCCCCTTACCTCTGCTCGTTTGAACCTACAGATCCAATGTTCCTTCAAGATACTATTCGTTCTTAAGTTACATGGATCTTCCAAGGTTTACTAAGTCCACAGGCCATAAGCATCCCTTCCAGAGTCCTTGTACTCACAGGTTATGCTAAGGTCTTCCAGGACATTTTTTTTTTTTTATATAGCTCACAGATAATGATTACACCTTCCAGAGCCCGGCTACTCACAGGTGGTAATCACATCTTCCAGAGCATTTGCTTCAATCGAAACGCGAGTAGATCATCAGTAACAACAAAAAACGATCAAGCATTGCCATTCCAGGAGAATCTGATTCGATTTTACTGCACTGAAACAAAATTGACAAATTATCGAAGCGAATTAAAACAAAAACTTAAACCAATTAAATAAAATATGGTCGCAGGTTTTCAGCATTCCATGCTCTGGGAACTAGCGCCCCTTCCATGCTAGTCAAGTGGTAGGCTCCGTTCTGCAAACTTTCCTTCACAATGTAAGGCCCTTCCCAATTTGGACCAAGTATTCCCTCACCAGCTTTCCGAGCAGCAGGTAGAATAAGGCGCAGAACTAAATCCCCCGTCTTAAACCTTCGGGTACGGACTTTTCTATTGTAAAATCTGGCCACTCGCCTCTGATAGACAGCAATCCTTATTTGAGCATCATCCCTCATCTCTTCCACCAGGTCCAGGCTAGCAACGAGCAAACTGCTATTATCTTCTGGGTTGAATGTTGTTCGGCGCTGACTGGCAACTTCATATTCTGCTGGAATCATCGCCTCCGAGCCGTAAACCAATGAAAAGGGAGTTTCCCCAGTAGTGTTGCGAGCAGTAGTTCTGTATGCCCACAACACTTTTTGCAGCTCGTCTACCCAAGCCCCCTTTCTCGCTTCCAGCTTAGTCTTCAGGTTTTGCTTGATGATTTTATTAATGGCCTCTACTTGTCCATTGGCCTGAGGGTGGTCCACCACTGAGAAGCTCTTTTTAATTCCCAGATCCGTGCAAAATCTTTGAAACTGTTCGCTACTGAACTGGGTTCCATTATCTGTTACGATTTGTTGGGGGACTCCAAACCTGCAGATAATATTTTCCCAAACAAATTTTTCGACCTTGGTGGTGGATATTTCAGCTAACTCCTTTGCTTCTGCCCATTTTGTGAAATAGTCAACTGCTACAATAGCGTGCCTACACCTTCCTCGGGCTGTAGGAAGAGGTCCAATCAGGTCCAGTCCCCATATGGCAAATGGCCACGGACTGATCATTTGTTGCAAAAAAGTTGGAGGGGCTCGAGGTATCTTGGCAAATCTCTGACACTTGTCACACCTCTTGACCATTTCAATTGAATCTTTTTTCATAGTTGGCCAATAGTACCCCTGTCGGAGGGCTTTCTGGGCCAACGATAGCCCCCCGACGTGATTACCACAATGCCCAGCATGTATCTCATTTAACACGACTTGACAATCTAGACCGTCAATGCACCTAAGCAACGGAGCTGAGAATCCCCTCTTGTATAATTTATCATCATAGATGCAGTACCGAGCAGCTCGCGTCCGAAGGCGGCGAGATTCTAGCTTTCCTTCAGGTAGCTTCCCATCTTGCAAATATTCTACCAAAGGATTCATCCATGAGTCCTGTGCTACCACAATTGCCATTATCTCATCTTGCGATTCAGTGCTAGGAATGGGCAATACCTCTATTGGCACAACTCCCATGAAATCTGCATGTTTTGCAGTGGCTAAACGAGCCAAAACATCCGCGTGAGAATTTTGCGATCGAGGGACATGCTGCAGCTCATATTTCTCAAACTTTGTCAAGAGTTCCCTTACTTTCTGTAGATAAATGGTCATTTTTGATCCTTTGGCCTGATATTCTCCCCGGACTTGACCTACAACAAGCTGGGAATCACTGTAAATCCTTATTCGTTCTGCTCGCACTTCTAAGGCCAGTCGCAATCCTGCCAGCAACGCTTCATACTCAGCTTCATTATTAGTGGCTTTGAACTCGAATCTTAAAGCAGACAAGATTGTGTCCTTCCGGGCTGATCAACATTATTCCAGCCCCTGCTTTCTGCTCGCTGGAAGAACCATCGACATATAATTCCCAAAATGGACCTTCAGAAGACTCGGGCTCATCATTACTCGACCCCGTGAACTCAGCAACAAAATCGGCCAATACCTGCCCCTTGATCGCCGTTCGAGGCTTAAATTCTATTTCAAACTGGGCGAGCTCAATAGCCCATTTCAGCAAACGACCAGAGGCATCAGGTTTTTGCAAAACCTGTTTCAGAGGATATTTGGTCGGGATTTCAATTGCGTGGGCTTGAAAATAAGGACGAAGCTTCCTGGAAGCTACCACCAGGCTGTATGCGAGCTTCTCCATAGGTGTGTATCTGGTTTCTGCATCAATCAACCTTTTGCTTACATAATACACAGGAAGCTGCCTTCCGTCTTCCTCGCGAACCAAGGCCCCACTGAGAGCGTGCTGGGAAACACCCAAATAAACGACCAGTTTCTCCCCTTCTACTGGTTTGGATAACAGTGGAGCTCGACCCATGTATTCCTTTAGTTGCTGAAAGGCTACTTCACATTCTGCAGTCCATTGAAAGTTCCTAGCCTTCTTCAACGCATCAAAAAATGGAATGCATTTATCTGTCGATCTGGATATAAACCTGCTCAGGGCAGCGACTTGGCCGTTCAAGCTCTGCACTTCCTTGATCTTAGTAGGCGACTTTAAGTCAATAAGAGCCCTGACTTTTTCGGGGTTTGCCTCAATCCCTCTGCTGTTGACCATGAACCCCAAAAACTTGCCCGAAGCAACTCCAAACGCACATTTCAGAGGATTTAACTTCATTTGGAATTTACGCAAGATTCGGAACATCTCTCCTAAATCTTGCACATGCCCACACGCCTGTTTTGACTTTACCAACATGTCATCAACATATACTTCCATTATCCCCCCGATGAGATGTTCGAACATCATGTTCACCAACCGTTGGTAAGTAGCTCCTGCATTCTTTAATCCGAATGGCATCACCTTGTAACAATAAAGTCCCCGATCAGTAATGAAAGACGTGTGTTCCTCATCACTCGGTTCCATTGGGATCTGATTATACCCTGAGTAGGCGTCCATGAAGCTAAGGAGCTGATGCCCAGCAGTACCGTCAACGAGTTGATCGATCCGAGGCAAAGGAAAACTGTCTTTCGGACAGGCCTTGTTCAAATCGGTGAAGTCAATACATGTCCTCCATTTTCCGTTTTTCTTTTTCACCAGAACAGGATTTGCTACCCACACAGGGTAGTGAACCTCCCTAATAAATTTATTTGCTAGCAGTTTTTCCACTTCTTCCCTGAGCGCCTCATATCGCTCTTCTGTCATAGGTCTCCTCTTTTGACGAACCGGCCTATGGAGGGGATCAATATTTAGCCTATGCGACATTACTTCGGGACTGATCCCCACCATATCCTCATGAGTCCACGCAAAGACATCCAGATTTTCTTTTAGAAACTGAACGAGCTGCTCTCTGATGTCTGAGGGTAACTCTCTCCCTATCTTCAGGCACCGTCTGGTATCCTGCTCGCTAACTTGTACTTCTTCCAATTCTTCTACAGGGCCTGCCGTTCGATCTTCATCCACTTCTCTTGGATCCAGATCTTGACTAACTCCTGTACTACTGGCAGGGTGTTTCTTCTCCTTGGTCACCATACTGATATTTTTTCCTTTAACCCCAGCCTTTACAGCGTTTTTATAGCACTTCCTTGCCACTTCTTGCTCGCCCCTAACACACCCTACTCCATTGGGAGTGGGAAACTTAATGGTGAGTGTTCGGGTGGATATTGCTATATCAAGATCATTCATAGCTGGTCTCCCGAGGATGGCATTGTATGCCGATGGACAATCAATAACTAGGAAGTCGGCCATTGCAAGAGCTTGTCTGTTCACGTCTCCTATGGCGAGGGGAAGTTTAATCTGCCCCAGCGGTACAATTGCATCCCCAGTGAAGCCAAAAAAAGGTTCTGGGGATGGAGTCAACTGCCCAATTGTTAAACCCATGTGCTCGAGACAGCCCTTGTACATCACATTTACTGAACTGCCTGTATCCATCATTATTCTTCTTACCTCAGCACCGCCAATCCTTGCTCTGATGACCAGTGCGTCATTATGGGGCCAATGCAAGCCTTGAGCGTCATCTTCATTAAACAACATCCCGCCTCCAGCAACTCTGGCCTTCTTACATGGCCCTTCTCTTCCACTTTGACCTGTCAACAAGACTCGGCCAGCCTCCCGCACATAGCGCTCCTGTGATCGGTTGGATGTCCCTGCGATGTGCGGTCCTCCATGAATAGTAAAGATAGTCCTCACAGCGGGCTGGTGACCTTGATCAATCAGGCGCTGTGGTTGTTGTTGAGGAAGTTGCTGAGGTATATTAGGATGTTCTTGTACTGGCTGATTTCCCTGCAGAGGATGATGACTTTCAGGTTGCGCCACATATTCCCTCAAACGATCCCGTCTGATCAATTCTTCAATTGCATCCCTAAGTTCTCTGCATTGAGAAGTATAATGCCCGTTTTCTCTATGGTAAGCACAATACTTCCTTGGGTCTTGAAACCTCCTCGGGATGTTTGTGGGACTTGGCTTTCCGAAGTTCTCCCGTCTTTTTTCTGTTTCAAAGATCCTATCTTGTCTGTCCGTCAGGACGCTGTAATTCTGGTAACGATCTCTGGGTGGAGATGCCTTCCTCCGAGACTCATTTTTTGACCGCTTCGCTACCTGATTACTGGAGCGATGTTTGTGACCGCTCTCTTCATTTTCGCGCTGGTCCCTCTTTTTTCCTGGTCGCGAACTGTTCGCTCCTTTTTCTTGTTTGCTAGGCTTTTTCTGTCCGAATGTGTCTTCCCAGCACATCTCTTTTGCTGCACGGTCATAGAACTCTCCCAAACTCTTCACAGGATTACGATAAATGCTTTTGTAAAGCTTTCCATCTTTTCGCAGTCCTGCAGAAATTGCAGTTAAGACACTTTCATCAGAGGGATTTTGCACATTGTTTACCTCGCGCCTAAACCTGGCGATGTAATCTCTTAAAGTTTCCTCCCGCTTCTGAAAGATAGTCGCTAAGTGACAAGTCGGCGCGAGCTGCTTTCTCAGCGCTTTGTACTGGTCCTCGAACTTTCTCTGGCACTCATCCCAGCTGTTTATACTTCGGGCCGGAAGACTCCTTAGCCACGTCCTTGGAGTATTCCCCAGTGTTGCTGGGAATACCCTACACTTGACCAGAGGATTAGAGGTCTGCAGGTCCATTTGAACGTTGAAAATGTCCAGATGATCATACGGGTCACTATCTCCATCATAAATTGGGATGTTCGGGAGTTTAAATCTTGGAGGCAGCAGTTGCGTTTCAATCTCTCTTGAAAACGGGGTTCTGTCTTGCTCTCTGTCCTGGTCACGGTGTCCGGGTCTAGTCTCTAACTGTCGCACCCTCTGCATTAGTTCCTGTACCATGGGATCTTGTCGCTCAATCCCGTTCGCAGGGACTTGTCGATTCCCCCGGCTTTCTCCTGCTGCTGAGAGACGGGTTTGTGACCTTCCTCGGTCCAACGACATCCTTTCACGTGATCCACTCCTCCTGCGAGAACTTCCTGCATGGGGTGTCCCTTGTCTATGTGAACGTTCCCTTTCGCGCTGTCGACCCCTTCCATGATCAGAGTTATTTTCCCCTCGGCGATTATTACCCTGACTTGCTCTAATCCTCTGATTGGAAGGATGCGGAGCCACTTCTTGATGAGCCGGATGCCTCTCCCCTTGTGGGCGCAGATTTGAGGAACGAACAGAAACTGCTGGTTGCTGTCTGTCCCTGCCAGCCTCTCCTCTCCTAACTGGAACGGCACTCACAGAACGGGGCTGGTGGTCTGCGTTCCCTGGAACTTCCTGAACTCGGGCCTGTGTCAAGGCTCTGATGGTTTCTGCCAATTGTGCTACCGTATTTTCTAAAGCCTCCTGACGTGCTTCCTGGCGACGCTGCCAAGCTGGCATAACACCTGCGCCACCATCAGTTGGTTGAGAAGGCAATGGTGGCAAAGCGGCAGAAGACGTCCCTGCTGCCTGACCTTGACCTTGGTGCTCCTCCAATTGATCGGTTTCCGATGCTACAACCCTGGTTGTCTTGACCCTAGCCATGTCAGCCGTATCACAACCAAAACAAGTTTGTTAAATCACAGTCTGGGCCCTTCCTCTAGCGCCAAAAGATGTTGACACTTATTTTTGGTCAACCCTGTTCTTCAAGCCCAATACTTGTGACACAACAAACCTCAAACAATGCAAACAATATAGGATCAAAACACACAGGACACAGCAAGACTTTTACGTGGTTCGGCAAAAAACGATGGCCTACGTCCACGACAATTACCCTCTCTCGGTGTAATTGTATTTTTATTTCACTCTGTCCTTTACCCTAAATTATATCTCCTATTTATAATGGAGATGTTATAATCAGAATAGGCTTGAGAATCTTACAGATAAGGCAAAAAATAATATACATTAATTAAGATAATATCTTCTGAGATTATCTCTCGTATATAGCAATTTCCCAGAATGTAGAGATTCGATTTGCATACAAATAGGTAATTCGACTCCTTTCCTGTTTCGGATTGATTCTTCTTCCAGAAGGTCAACTGGTCAATTTAAGTGTTTCGCCTGTTCAACGATCAGACAGCAAATTAAGCGAGCAGATATTTCCGAGCAAACGAGCAGACTTATTTATCCTTTTGGCCGTCGAGCAGACGAACATATCTCCAGTCAGTAGGAATGTCCGAGCAGGTTATCTTTGTGCTTTTAACTTTCCTTTGACTATTTGACCAAGTGTCTTCTTGGCTCTTAATAAGTCACAATGGGCCTTTTCTTATTGCACCAAAAAATACCCATAACAAGGGATTTTTCCTAATTAAATATGTAAATTAACACAACTTACAAATTATTATAAATTACATTTCTTAACTTAATGAGTCACTTAAAAAAAAAAAAAAAAAAAAAAAAACCTTAATGAGTCACCTTATGCAAAATAATTTAAATACATCGTATTGAGATCAATGAATAATCAAATTGGTTTTGTTCAGATTTATACTAAGACAATACTATAATCATAATTGACACTAATAGCATTATGAGTATGATCCAAGTATCTTTCACTACAATTAAGTGGTAATGATTTTTGTTGATGTTCGGAGCTTGCGAGCAATTTGTTTTTTTGATTCAATCTGTTGGAAGTTTCATAAAACAATGTAAGAGACAAATCCCATAATCCATCCCCTTGTCACCTTCTTAATTCTGGATTTATATACTGTTGATGTCAAAAACCAGTCAACCAAGTTCTTCAAAGCCCAATACTGCAAAGTGGTCAAAACAGTGCAAGAAACAGACGAAGGATGAAGGAGAGAGCAAAGGAAGAATAAAGACAACAAGATTTTAGAGTGGTTCGGCCAATTTATGCCTACATCCACTGTTATTCTCTCACTATTTAGGTAGAGTAACGGTAAGACATACACATAATGTTTCTCTCTTGATTTACAATGAAAATCCTCCCTTATTTATAAAGGAGGAGGTGCTACAGTAATGTACAATAAGTCAAAAAGAAATGATGTGTTGCATTTAATGATGCTGACATCTTGTCAGGTCAAATATGTTAAAGCCTGATTTAGACGTAAACCTATACTGGTTAGCTGAGATCTCCCCAAATTATGCTGCAATTAATCTGGAACAAATTTCTTGATGTGCAAGGCACACTATAAGTTGAATCTTGGCTCAAGCTAGGCGAGTTGAGGCTGATAAGAATGACTAGTGATCTTAACTTAGTAGTAATGTACGACTTGGTCTTAGTGAACTTGATATCGCTATATTGTAACGTACGCGAGCTAAGGATATAACATTCAAGGATCTCGCTTCTGCGAACTGGGGAATTAGGCTCGGCCTATTGGGCTTTTACTAGCCCATCTGGGTGATCCAAAAAATACCCATAACATATACAATGTGTAGTTAGTATGTCGATATCCAAAATATTTGATTTACCATTATATCATAGTTTAGGTGACAAATATAGGCTAACTATACACGATATATAAATCCTGAATTAAAAGGGTGACAAGATTAAACAGTCATGTGAATATGACTCTAAGATATGATCATTCGCTTCAATTTTTAAGCTTTGTTGTTTGACTATTTTGAGTATGTGTGAAACTAAAAATTTTCTCTATTTAGGAGAAATAAATTTTCCATAAGAATAGTATTTTCGTATGAATAGTATTTCTGAATAAATAGTATTTTTAGGAAATGAATCCCAAAAATTATGAATAGTGATTTTTTCGATAAATAGTATTTTTGGTGAATAATATTTTCGAGTAAGAGTGAATTACATAATATTCCCCCGAGGTTTACCCAAAAACAGATGAAAACATAGTTATGCTTTTATTGCACAAAACCTCCCATACTTAACGTGACTTTTGTCAACATTAATTGAGTGAAGGACATTTAGGTCATTTCTCTTGGGATCACTAGGCTAGTGGAAGATGACTCTCTCTCTTTCTCATCATTAATAGAACCACTTACCATCATCAATTCTCACCCATCCATCATCGCTAGATCACACCCACCATAAAACTTTCCATTTCTCACTCTTCTCTCTTCCCTTTCTTCCCCCTCTTCCTCTAGTTCGCCGGTTCTCACCCACCATAAAACTTTCCATTCCTCTCTCTTCTCTCTTCCCTCTCTTCCTCTAGTTTGCTGGTTCTTACCCACCATAAAACTTTCCATTCCTCTCTTTTCTCTCTTCTCTCTTTTCCCCCTCTTTTTCTAATTCGTCGGTTCTCACCCACAATAAAACTTTCCATTCCTCCCTCTTCTCTCTTCCTTCTCTTCCTCCAGTTCGTTCCTCCAATCTGTTCGTCTCCACCTTCACATAGCTCTAGCTTCACCATCATCAGTTCTTACCTACCATAAATCTAGTTTCACTCTCTTTCCTCTCCACTGTCGCACAGATCTGGCTTCTCATTGCTCCAATCTGTCCAGCTCCACCACTTGTACAACAATAGCTCACTCCCATATCAAGTTGGAGGAGGTCGCTATCACCACCGATGAAGAGGATGATGACGCCATCCTTAATCTTGTCTCCTTTAACGTGATCTCTCATTCCTCCTCTACTCTTCTCCCACGGACTACCTTCTAACGTGATCTCTTGGTTTTCATGTTTATTTTTGGTTTCTGTGATTGGTTTCTGTGTGTATTTTAAGTTTTGTGTTTGTAGATGATGAAGATAATTTTTTTTGGTGTTTGGTTTGCGTGGTAGATATATGATGGAGCTGGACAGATTGGAGAGGGAAGTGTTTGTAGATGATGAAGTTGATTTTTTTTGGTGTTTGGTTTACGTGGTAGACGTGTGATGGAGCTGGACAGACTGGAGAGGGAAAAGAGAACAGAGAGAAATGAAGAGTTTTGATGGTGGGAGAGGTGATGAAGTTGACCGACGACGGTGAATGGGTGAAATGAGAAAGAGAGAGATATTCCAATAACCCCATCAATCCCGAGTGAGAGGACCAAAATGTCCTTCACTCAATTAACGTTGACTTTTTAGTCAACGTTAAGCATGGGGGTTTCGTGCAATAAAAGTATAATTATGTTTTCATCTGTTTTTGGGCAAACCTCGGCGGAGTATTGTGCAATTCACTCTTCAAGTAAATATTAATTTTTGAAAAGCAAACTTCACAAATCAAAAGTTTCAAAATTAATATTAGAAACTAGAGAAACTGAAATAGATCGAAAATGAGTCCATTTGAATGGGTTTTAAGTTAATCAAAATTTATTGGATAAAAATGCCATTTTTAGAGAATAATAGATGTTAATGGTTTTACACCCATTTGAATTTTTTTTTTTTTAAAAGCATGCGATTGAGAGGTCTTATACCTAATTAGAGTATTACATAATCAATTTAATGGAATATTTTTAGAATTTATTTAGACATGAATGTGAATGAAATACATTAAAGGGCAAAGTAGACGGGAGAATTACCCATAACTTACCTGCAAATTTGATATTGACAGGCAGGTATAACACTTTGAATTTTTTGTAGTGTCCTCCCCTGACTAACAGATTGACTGGATTTGACCATGATGTGGTCACTTTGACTGTTTAAAAAATGTTGAAAGACGAAACTGTCCTTGAGTACAGTCAGATTGTTGTGTGTTGATTTTGCAGCCAAATGAAATTACCAATATGCCCTGGGCATGAAAGAGAAACATAATAAAAAAATATGTGAATGGCGAGAAGGAGTGGTGTTGTTATAAATGTATGTGGACAATATTGCCCTTAATGTAAATGTTGGAAAAAAAATAATTTTGAAACTTTTTAAGAAAAAAAAAATTAGATTGCCCAAAATGTTACTGTTGGTGAACGGTAACATTTTGGGCAAGAAGCCTATATAAAGGCTAGCTACAACACTTGAACTACAACAAGTGGTGTTTAAATTTTTTGTTTTTTTTTTTTTGTCCCTTCAAATTTTCTTGTTGATTATTTCTTCTCACATCGATTGATTTTTCATCTTTTGGGTGAGGTAGATTTTGGTTAAGCTTTAGAGTGCAATGGAAGGATGGAGCAATTCAAATAGTGAAATAAATGGTGGTATTATAAAGTTCAAAAATTGACGATGTTATTGTGGGAGAAAGGCTGCTATAAAGATATCCGAATCTGAAAGAAATCCTTACAAATTATTTTTCTGTTGCGAGACACGCAAATGCAACTACTATTATTTCTGGTCTCCAAGTGATGATGAATATGAGCAAGGGCTCCAAATGGAAGGAATCACAACAATCCATCAAGTTATGGAAAAAGGATTTCATTCGATGGAAATCGCACAAGAGAAGATGAAGATACTAGTGGTGATGAATGTAATATTCAGTGGCTTAAGTATGCTATTTGTGATGTTGAGCAACACAAAAAATTGATGTACAATGTTCTATTCTAATATAAACATGCAAATGTGGAGTATATGTCATAAACCATACACTAATTATTTGAATTTGTGAATTAAACAATTCCTGAAGCAAACCATTCAACCTAAAAATATATCATAGAACAAATTGGAAAGAGTAACATGCACAAAAACATGGAAACCATCCAAACTGTCATTCCAAATATAATGTGCATGTGCATGGACATGTGTTCAAACAACAAAATATGTAGTGTTTGAACATACATCATACAACACAACTTAAGGCAATCATAAGTTAATTTTTCAACACTAGTTTGCTGCAAGTGTTAACCAAAAGCTATGCACAAAAGCTATTTACAAAATCTACCCACAAACGTTGTCCACAAAAGCTATGCACATGTTTGCTGCCTAATCAAAGTTTCCATGATAATAAAAAAAAAGTGCACATTACTTTCAAGAAAAGTGCACATGTAACCTAAAAACTTCACATGTTACGAAGATAGTACTGTAAATATGTTCCCAAAATGATGCAGCCCCATGACATGCTACGTGCTCTTCCTATTTTGACATACAAAAAATACATCATTTTATGTTGCATCCATGAACAACTAAACAAGAATGCTTATAATTCAAATTACCTTATAGGTCTTATCTTGGTAATTGTGAGGGCAGTAGTGCATTAGAAGTCAGTGGCTGAGATGCACTTCTTTCATCTGCTGATCGAGAAGGATAAAACCACATCACCTAAAAAAAGAAAATAAGATTGACAGAGCATAAGTAAGTTGTCTGAATTAAGGAAACATGTGTAATAATGGCTCTTATGTCTTACCCTATGCACTTGAGGTGTTTTTCCCACATTAGAATGCTGAGTTTGGGCTTGTCCTTGCTGATTTGCAGTATTTGATTAGGTCTGTGATGAGCTGCTAGCCTGAATAACAAGCGTCAATAAGTTTTGAAATGTGAAGTAAAAATACTTGAATTAGAAATAAGTTGTGATGAACTATAATTAAGTTATTTGTAATTAAAGAAACATGTGTAATTATGGCTCTTGAGTCTTACCCTATGCACTTCAGGTGTTCTTCTCATATTAAAATGCTGAGTTCGGGTTTGTCCTTGTTAATTTATAGTGTTTGATTGGGTCTGTGATGAGCTGCTAGCCTAAGTAACAAGTGTCAATGAGTATTGAAGTATGGAATAAAAATACTTGAATATGAAATATGAAATTTATAATTTTCTTACTTCAAAGTTGGTAGATGTGGATGGCATTGACTGTCGGGCTATTGATGTTGAAGCACGGGTTGTGGTCGTTGTGGAGGTGCTACCATACTAAGTACCAAAAAAAAATAAAAATAGTTCAACATAGTTAATGCTAAAACAAAACAAAATGAATGAAAAGTATGTTACCTTTTTGGTTTTCTTTGGTGGTGGGGCAGCAGTGTCTTTGTTTGAACATGTTCTCTTATTGTGTCCAACCTTATGACAGATTGAGCATCTAAACCCTACAATTTCTCTACTGACCTTCTTGGATTCATTTGGTCATTTCTTTCTTGACAACTTCGGTCTGCCACGCTTCTTAGGTTTTAGGGGAGGTTCAATGGGTGCGAAATCCACATCTAGCCATAGGTGTTCATCTGGTATAGGTTGCATAAAGTACGAATAAGTCTGTAAGTATGCATCCTTTTTCAAGTAAAGGCTAACATAATCTTCAACTTCGAGCCTCTTCTTCCTAATGCATGCTAGTGCATGCCTATATGGGAGTCCACTCACAGCCCATAAACCACAATCACAGTGTACCTTATTAAGTTTGATGGTGAACTGTCTATCACCATCCACCACTTCAAACAGCCACTCATCACATTGTAGAGGATCTAAAGCCCTCCCTTTTTGCCTAATTTTTTGCAACTGTTTTTGGATGTTTGGTGGTAGGTATCCTTCCCATTGCAAAGCCTTCTCATATCTTTGTTGGATCCTTTTAGTGAATTGTTTTCTAATGGTCTCAAACATGGTCAAGATAGGCATAACACGAACCGGATTCAACCATGCATTGAAAGCCTCTACCAGGTTATTTGTATTATGGTTAGTTTTTGTCACATGGTCAAAAGCATGGACTGCCCATTGTTCTACCGGTATTTTCATCAGATAGTTGAAGGCATTTTCAGATGTTTGCCTTATTTGTTCCATCCTAGTTAAAAAGTCTGCTTTGTTTGAACTCTTCGCAGCTGGCCAAAACATTTCTCTAAGATAATCTAACTTATACTTACTCATCATATTCTCTAGGATATGCCTAGCATAAAACCTGCTAATATGGTTAGGCCACTACTGGTCAAGTTCCCCTACCAACCCCTTATATCTGTCAGACATGAAACACATAATTCTCCTCTCATGAACCCCCACATGCTCATGTAATAGACCAATGAACCAACCCCAACTATCACCATCCTCTATCTCGCAGACACCTACTGCTATTGGATACACCCCATTATTTGCATCCAATGCAATAACACACATAAGGACACCCCCGAATGGCCCTTTGAGATAACATGCATCTATCCCTATAAAAGGCCTACAACCATGTAAGAATCCATTTTTTTGAGCTGTGAAACTAAGAAAAAATCTAATGAAATAGGCTGGAACATTTAAGTCTGGACCATACCTAATAGTGCTTAACAAAGCATAGGATCCTGGATTCCTTTGCCTAATAACATACCCATACCTATATAGTTTGTTATAACTTTTTTTGTGCTCTTCATTACCTAGCTCTAATGCATGACTTCTAGCCCTATAGAGAGTGTGGTTAGGGACATCCAAACCATGATTGTTTAGTATCAATTGATGTAAGACAGCAATTTTTATATCTGGGTTTGCTTTAATTAAAAACTCATATTTGTTACTAATCCCAGTAGTAGTAACATCTTTGTTCCTTCTCACTACAACACAGGTGTGGACATTGTGGATTGATTTCAACTTATATGTAACCCTATCACACATAGGGCTAGCATGCACTCTCTAAGGACACCCATCTACTACACAACCACTGGTTATCCTTCTCCTCTCATTTTTTATTCTTCTTAATTTAAACCCCTCCTGAACGCAATAATCTAAGATCACTTGCCTGAAGTGGGTGTGGTTCATGAACAACTGATTCTTAGCTAATCTAATTTTTCCATCCTCACCCAAGGCAAAGGCCTTACCTCTGTACATAGGTTCCACATCACTGTTTCTCTCACTACCACTGCCAACTTCCCTCACATCCTCTGCCTCCACATCATTCTCATTAACATCAGACAAGCCATCATCTTCTACTTGGGTTTCTCTACCCAAATCACCTTGTCGGGCTAAAGTGGGTGTAGATAACCCACTCTTAGTAGGCCCACTATCACTAGATTCCTCATCACTACCCCTATAATCAAAGTCATTAATATCAGAAAGGCCATCAAAGTCATCCAAATCTGTGTCTTTTTCCGTGTTAGGCATAAGTTGTTTTTCTGGGTTGGATTGAAGGTCTATATTAGGTTGCTGGTCTAGATGGTCCAGTTGGTCATGTAGGTTTGGGTCATCGGGTAACATGGTTTCATGGGGTAATAAATCTATGACAAATTGTACATTATGCACACCTCTTTCCTCAAACTCATACAACAACTGTAGTAACTCCCCATCAGTAGTTAGTACCCTATCTTCCCCACTCCAAGGTAAACAAACTTGTGTACTAAACTTATCCTGAATAAGTGCCCTGGCCCCATACCGAACTAACATAACCTTATCCCACAATACCTTTAAGCCTATATAATCACTTCTGAATTCACCGACTTCATCAAACACACCATTGAACATTGCAGTAACATTGAAAATAAACATCCTACATGCAGCTTTACAACACGTCATCATAAATAATCACAGTAGTAACCCATAAATAGAGTTCATCACACATTTTAACATCATGTTGGATATTTACAAAAATAAAAAAACATCATGTTCAACACCATACAATTAGTTAAACAACCTACCACACAACAAGTTAAACAACCTAATATACCCAATAACCAATACAACAAGTTAAACATCACAGTAAAATACAAAAAACTTATACCCTATACAATAGGTCAAACAACCAAAACCATGCTTAAATATCAACATAGGTTAAATATCAAAATTTGTACAAAAACCAGTAACAGACAAATCATACTTATACTATTTCGAAAAAAAAAATCATGCTTATACAACAATTTTTTATATTATAGGTTCCATAACATATCTTGCATAAATAACACCAAACTCATGCTTATATAACAATTTTTAACATTATACAAACTATTTCGCATAATGAGCACACACAATACTATTCAACATTCATGAAGTTTACATTTTTGTCGCCGAAACCATACAACGAGTTAAACAACCTACTATACCCAATACCCTATACAACAAGTTAAACATCCGCAGTAAAATGAAAAGCCTATACTTAGTACAACAGGTCAAACAACCAAAACCATGCTTAAATATCAACAAAGGTTAAATATCAAAGTTTGTACAAAACCAGTAGCATAGAAACCGTGTTTATGTTATTTCAACAAAATAATAATAATAAACCTTGCTTATATAACAATTTTTAACATTATAGATTTTACAACATATCCTACATAAATAACAACAAACCCATGCTTATATAACACTTTTTAACATTACACCAACAGTTTTACACAACAACTACACATAAACATTATTCAACATTCATAAAGTTTACATTTTTTTCCTTGAAACCAAATTTCCAAATCTACTCAAGTATAAAAAACCAAGAAAATACTATCTAAACGATGGATTATTGCATGAAATAAGGAAATATCACCTGATTCCTTTTTCTCTGCATAGATTGGTTGAAACCCTTTTCTTTCAAACTAAGGAACTTGGCAAATAATAGTTACAGAAGCCTTGACTTCAAGGTTTGAAGCATGCAATGCTTTAAAGCCTGAAGACGACCTCTTAAGTTCTTAGTTTTTTAAAGAGAGTGAATTTTAGAGAGAGAGAGAGTCTCTGTAAGGTGTGTTTCCCGCCTAAGGAAAGGCACCCTTTTGTTTTCTTTTTATATATCTATTTTTTTAATGAAGATATTTCTAATTTTTTCTATTTTTTATTTCCACATGTCAAATCCAAATAAGCTAACATGACCACTCTCTGACCATGAAAGTAAATGACTATTCTACCCTTCAAGCCCATAATGTTAAAGATCAAACCCAGTCAATCCGTTAACTAGGGGAGGACGCTGCGAAAAAACCAAAATGTTATACACGCTTGTGAATATCAAATTTGCATGTAGGTTATGGGTAATTCTCCCCAAAGTAGACATTTCACTAAGAAATTGTCATAAAGAAACACAAATCCAAGTCATGCAAAATGAACCAATAAAAGAGTGACATAATGAGATCCAAAATGGTGATCCATATCGTGTAAAATTAGCCAATGAAATAGTACCACCTAAAAGTGAAAAATGTGTGATTAATTATTCATTGGCGTTTATTAATTTATTATTCGGAAGATACATGAAGTATAAGAGTTATAGGGAATGATTTATTAAGTTTTGTATATTATTGGAAGTGATAAAAAGGAAAATAATTATTGTTTAGAATAGTATAAATATTTATTATTTAGAATAGTTGTAGGTGTGATGTTCAAAATTATATGAGTATGATTATTATTAAGAATTTTAATTGAAGAATTTTGTTTAATGATAGTCTATTTAAGTGTTAACTGTTATGATTTTGGATATTATATATAAAGAAATTTATGGAATATTCTATAAGGGTACAATTATGATTATTTGAAAGCTTTGGTTAATGATGATTTATATAGGTGCAAATTGTTATATTGTAGAATATACGATTTTATGTATGTGGAAAAATTGGAGATTTATTTAGAATAAAATTATTATGGTTATTGATGATTGAATGAAAGTAATGACTTTAGAGTTAGATATTTTGAGCTAAGATGATTCCTAAATTTCAAATATGAAATTTCATAAGGGAGGGACAAATTATAAGGCCCCAATCTAACTGAACTCAAAAGATGAATTGAAATCTAATTTATAGTTATTAATTTGGTTCAGTTCTAGTTTTAGAAGAATAGAAATTTTGGGATAAATATTAACCCAAATCAGATCTCCTCTAGACTAGTTTCTAGTAGGCCTCGCCTAGCATTCAAATGGACCTCTCTTAAACCCTATAGGCGGTTAAACAAAATCTGCGAAACGAACCCTGAAAACTTGCCTGTTTGCTTTGCTTTGCTTTGAAACTATTTTGATATCATTGTTTTAAAACTTGTTGGGTTGATTTGTTAGATTTCAAACTTCATTTCGTTTAAAGTCATAAAAGAGATCGTTCTATTTTCAAAATCCAAAATCGTTTTAACAAAAATTTCGGCAGTATAACGACTGCATTTTGTAGGTCTCCAAATTTTCTTGCAAATAAAATAAACTCCCAACTAATTCTAATCACAACCCAACTTCTTTTTAGTCCACAACCATGCATTTCCATAATCATTCATTCTCATGAAAATCACATTGATGATAAACGTATTTTATATCATAAGAGGCTATACAAAGTCATTTACAACACAAAATATCATAATACACATTCTTAAATTAGTGTAGGAAAAGATTCATTTTTTATGTACATAAACATTTAGATTCTAGTTTTATCAAAATACAAAATATGATCTATGTCATGCAATTTGTCGAGTTCCCACCTATTTTGCTGAATAGCTTCTTTTGTTTCAACTGCTCGTGCTAAAAACCTGTGGAGGTTTTATACAATATAACACAAAAATATGAAAAACTTAAAACAGTTAAAGCAATGTGACCATTATTAACTAAATAAACATAAACTTATTTGGATTTATATAAATTTCTACAAAAATTCTTTTCTTTCTAAAAGCACCATTCGTACCCTTAACTTCTATGTCACGTGGTGATTTTCAATTGACACTAGTCGTGACGCTACTACAACTCCTCGACAACTACGTGCGAAATTCTCTACATCGCAATTCGTAGTGTGAGAAAATCTATGAATCTAAGCGACTACGTGTGAAATTTTCTGCGTCACAAGCATAATGCTACATAATCTGTACATCTTGGCGACTACATACGAAATTTTCTACATCATAAACGTAGCGCTAGATGGTCTGTAAATCTTAGCAACTACAAGTAAAATTTTCCGCATCGTTATGTAGTGCTAGAAAACTAATAAAACTGAAGGTATACGAATAACCCTTGAAAACTCTTTTCTATTAAGTGCTGTAAGCACAAAATTGCTTTCTTTTGAAACTTTTAGGCTAGAGCCTTTAAGTTCAATTCTCACAAAAGTTACTTTACTTCCGAAATTACTTTGAACACATATAAAATCAATCATAAACTTTTTAATAACCAATAAAATTTCATTATACAACGCAAATACTCCTAGTGTGAGTTAGTGGCACTCATCTCGATTCAAAGCTTTCTGAAGTGCTTTAATGGTCCTCTCTTGCTCCATTTGCTTGTGCCTCATCTACACATCACATTCTCATTTAAAATATGCTAAATTGAGCTACTCAAAGCTAAAAATAGAGTTTCCAATATAACTAACTCTATTGAAAACCCTTTAGACTACAACCTTCCCATCTAGGTTCTAACTTAACCGAAGCTTTAATTTTTCGATTTCTTTCCACAAACCTTACTTATTATCACCTAGGAACGTTCCAATACACTCGGAATCATGTTCTGCAGCTCGAAACAAAATTTGGTCTTTTTAGACCTCTTTTGGCTGAATGCATGACCCCTAGCTTTTCTTCGTTTCATTTTCGCTCCAATCATCTCCCTAACTCTCATTTAGGTCAGCCTCGAAGCAAATTTGAAAAGAAACAACTATCGGATGGAGGTTCTTAGCCAAAAATCACTATTTTTCACCATTTTTTCATGTCAACTTTCACCCCTTTTACATTCTACTTTCAATTCTCTTTCCATTAAGATTCTTAGACTTCTATATGTTTGATTAAGATCATACATGACATAAAAATTCAAAGAGGAAGTGGCATTGCATTGTGAATATCAATGCCCTTCACCTAACTTAAACAACATACTTCCATCATCTCTTTTCCTTTTTCAATTCTAACCTTTCTATATGCTTTTCTAACATATAACATGTATGAATTCAAGCTTACATGCATCAAAACTAAATAAACTCACACATCCCTCTTGGTGGCCGAATTCACACATGCACATACAACAATCTATTTCTTTCACTTTTTGAGATTTTTACTATATTACTCTCTTAGGCATTTCATCAAATGCATTAGCTACAAAGTAAATCACTTCACACTAGTTTCAATCGCAACTTAGGGTTTCTCTTATGTAAACCCTAGTTTCCACCTCATGTATGATTTCCCTCAATTCAAGTTTTCTTTCTAGTTATTTAGTGTTCTAAACTTGATTTAGGTAAAACCCCCATCATTTATACATCAACAACTCATCCAATCATCAACACATACATACAACTCAAACTAACTTCATTTCTAAGCAACGTCATGAAAACTTTACCTTGATTTTGCTAAATCCTTGATCTTCTAGTTTTAATCTACTCAAAATCTTGTTTGAAGGCTTGAATTTAGCTTTGATCTTCTCTTCTCTTTCTTTCTCCCTTTGGCGGACCTTTAATCTCTCTTTCTCTCCAATTTTACTTAAAAAAATTACTAAGTGTTGGAAGACAACACTTATATATATAGGCTTCATTTATATAATTGCCCTTAAAGTTTGTCAGTTAATTACATTTCATGCCACTACTTAAATTTTAACCAAAATGTCCTCTAACATTGCATAAATCTCATGACATCCTATTAACTTTTATAAATTCTCATAATTCCCACACCTAATTCATTCTAATCACTTATATATATATATATATATATATATATAACTCTGAATCAAAAAAATGACCATTTTGCCATTTTTGTTAAATTTTGCCTTATACTAGTTCAATTGGTACTCACCTTGAATGAACTAAGATTATAGGTCCCTAGTCTTGAGTTCAATAGATGGGGGAGGCAAAGAAAACCCCATTAGGGACTGGGGATAGTACCGATTGAGTAAGCTCACGGGGCAAATGATAGGACCCGAACCAGACCTTCTTTAGGCTCTTATCTAGAGGATCTTGCCGGACACTTCAACAGACTTCCTGAACTCGACTCGTCGATTGAAGAAATCCGAGAAGCGAACCCTTAACTTTCTTAGCCGATTTACTTGTTTAACTTAAAAATTTGGTTTTCTTTTTCTTAAAATAGTCGGGTTGGTGTAATTTTTCGCGTTTTCTAAAAACGAAAATTTTCAAAATTTTGACAGCATAACAGCTGTAAATTAAACATTTCCAAAATTTACCAGTATAGGAAACACATTTCGACTATATCACATCACCTCCCAACTTCTTATAACCACAAATATACATTTTCTCATTTCGTTCATATCTTTTTCGCGTGCAAATCACATTCATCAAAACATATATATATCATGTGCATCATGTGATATGTGTATCTTAAGTGTGAATGTACAACTATATATACATATCAAAATATGGGTTTACAATCCGTTAAGTGTTCATATATAACACACGATTATCTTGTTAAACTATATATAATCATGTTAACATATATTGAGCATTCCTACGGTTCGTTTATACGTGCCCCACCTATAAGTAAGACGTCGTCCTCTCGACCACAAAATCACCTATAATAACACTAGATAGAACAAGCAAATTACACAATAAAATAATTAGTTAGTTCTTTACATGATAATACAACAATTATAAGTCCATAATAATGCATAACTTAAAAAGACATCAAATTGTTGATTTTGAGATCTCTTTTCTTTTAAAAAGGACCATGTGTGTACCCTAATATACTTAACCATCACGTGACGATTTTTCTACTAACGTCAACGTGAAGTTACTATCGTATCTTAACCACTACGTACGGAATTTACTACATCACGACGTAGGGTAAAATGATCTCAACAATAGACATCTACAATACGAAATTTTCTATATCGCATATTGTAGTGCAACTTACTCACTATCACTCACAACTAAGTATGGAATTTTCTACATCGTACCGTATTGCAAGTAACTATAAATCTCGACAACTACAAGCAAAATTTTCTACATCGCCCGCGTAGTGCCAAAGCTCTGATGCTACGGTATGTACATGGTTTTTAACTCAAACTTTACTTTAAACGTTTTGAAAATAACTTTTGTCTTCGAATCTCATCTCTTGATTCGAGACCTAACTTTTTACTCAATATCAAACATATCCAACTTATAATTTGAAAAATCATTTTGTACTATCTTTAAACAAAATACATTACGATATAAATGGAAGTCGAAATAAAGTAAGTGAAGTATACTTACCTCGATCTGAGTAATAGCAACTCGATCGTCTCAATGAGCCTCTCGTGTCTCGCTCGCCTACTTGTCACCTACATGTCAATTTCTCATTATACTTTATTCAATGTATATAACTTAAAACGTAACAATAGAATTTCAATATAAATCAATCCATTGAAAATCCGTTGTGCTATAACTTTTTCGATTCGATTTTAACTCGTTCGAGACTCTTTAATTCCAATTTATTCAAAATTTTTTACTTTTAGACCCCTAGGATCATCCCCATATGGTTCGTTTGATCTCCGGAGGTTTAAAACAAAAAGTCAACTTTTTAATTAACCCATTGACCAAAAAAAACAGATTTAGAACCGGCACTCATTTCACGTCTGTTCCTTTTTCTAACATCTCTTTATCCCATAATTAAATCACCCGTAAAGTTTCGTAGAAAAATTCTATCGTTTGCTATGTCAAATCTAGGAAAAACGCCCTGTTTTGGGCACTTTTCGATGCACTTTTTGCATCGAACGAGCGACGATGGTTTTTCTTTCGTATCTAAACTCCTTTTACATAATTATGATCAACTAAACTCATTCCATGCAATAAAAATTGCATTTACATAGTTATATCACTTATCGACTTTCTAACGACACTATTTTGAGCATAACTTGCACAATTTTTATCGGAATCATTCCGTTCCAAAAGCTATGGTTTTCTATGACTCCTAGGCATCATTTGAGGTGTAGAATATCTCCATATAGGTTAGAACAAGTCAGGTCTTACTAGGTGCCTTTATCAGTTCGGGATTTTTTATATTACTTCTATGTCTTCCTTTTTCAACTCTATGCTTTCTCTTTTCTAATTTTAACTTTTCTAGAGACTTTCATGACATCAAATATGCATAATTTAAAACTTAAAAGGATGAAAATACAATGGGATCATACACCCCTTCATTGACCATGACACACACCAAGCACTCACATGTCATTCTTTTCAAATTTTCATGTTATATTTCTTTCAATCATTTCATCAACCAAGTTCTCTACAACTCATTTTGATTAAATCATACTTAAATCTCTACTTAGGGTTTCTCCCATATAAATCCTAACTATGACTTCATGCTCTTTAACTTATCATCTAAGTGTCCATAACACATATCCATCACTAAAGTATAAATCTACATCAAAATTCCACCAACAATTCCATAATAAACAACTCAATTCATCAACATATTAACACATCTAACTACCATCAAAGTTGAGAATGATGATATTTCACCTTAGTTCTTGCTTAGGATTGGTGTCTTGGCTTGGAATCAACTTGAAAGATGGATCGGAAACTTGAAATGGGATAAAAAGTCACTTATCCTTCTCCCCTTCAATTGCCGACCAACACCTTTTCTTTTGCTCTATTACTCTCAATTTTGCTTCTTGCTTTGTATGCAAAATATTCTAAGTGTTGAATAGATATATATATGGTCAACTTTTATAAAATCATCATCATGTCCCCTTTTTGTTGATTGCCGACCACTTTTCTTTTGTTTCATCTTACTTTGTTGATTTTCTTCTTTGTTTGACCGATCAAGTGATGTGTTTTTTAAGTGGTCATCACTTATATCATGATTGCTAACTTAATAGGACTAAAATGCCCTTTTTTTGTATCTCATGTAACCTTTTCTATAAAGGGATAAGTTTGACAATTCATAAATTTAAAATACTAATTAATAAGTAATGCATGACAACTAATATCTAATAATCCATATTTAACTTTTAATTTATCATTCATTCATTGGTGCAACTTTAATGACATGGATTTTGACTTTTCTTTAAGTCCATTCCATGTAACACTCACACCAAAATCATAAATTGATTTGGTTTGAATTTCATATTCACTTTGTATTCGTACCAGGGTCAGCCAAACGACATCCGACTTGCAATACAAAAATATAATCAACCTCAAATAATACTACTGGAGGCCTATAATTCGACCGTAACTCAATTCGAAGATTTCTAATATTGTAAAATAATAAATTTGGGTGAGGGCGTACAGCAAATCTGGGCTAAGGCCCAATATAGGTAAATCTCGAACCCCATAACAAAAAATACGCCTTTTTATTATGAGACCCCTATCTACGGGGTAGGATGCTACCTATCAGCCTCGGCCGAATCCACTCTCTAGATACTATCATCAGGCCACAGGGTTTTGCTTCGCCTACCACACCCCTCAAACCCACGACCTAGCCTCTGTAGTACAAATAGATTTTTTGAGGAAGGTGTGTACCAATTGAGCAGTAGCATTAGCTCAATTGATACTTATCGTGCAAGAAGAATCTATTTGATTAAGGGGCTAGGTTATGGGTTCCAATGCGGGTGGGGGAGACGAAGCAAAACCCTCTAGTCCGAGGACAGTACCTTGTGAGTGGGGCAGCCCAAAGAGAAGGGACCCCACAATATCCTTTTGTATAGCTCGTACTTTTGTCACATGCATGTTTCATGTATAAAACATGATGTAAATGATGTAAACTTGTAAACGTAAATACAAGTGGTTGGATGCACGTTTTTATAAAGTGATTTTGATAAGAAAATCTTAGTTTTTCAATAAACTTGTGTGTGTTGTGGTTTCACATTAGAATTGAGTTAGGAATGAGGGCCAGAGGCCCCAGTAGTTGAGATTATATACCATAGAAGTATCTTTAAATTGCTTTTGAAATTGCAGGGTGGCATAGTTCAATAAACAGCCGGTATGCTACCGGATTTTCATTAGAAAAACAAACAAAATTTTACTTTTGCCACTAAGTAAATGATTTATAAAATAAGTTGAAACTAAGTCTCTGTGCTCCGGTGGGATTTCATCGAGCCAAAGTTAGGGTTCGTTGGAGTTCTGTCGGAGTGCTATGAGGTCATTCACAGGTCTAGAGGAAGGATTTGGGAAGGGTCTCGTCAATAAATATTGTAAACCTTTTTTATCAGTGAAGATTCTATAGGGTACTCCATAAAGATAATGTCTCCATATTCGTAAGGTAAAAACCACAACTGCTAGTTCCAAGTCTTGTGTTGGATAATATACTTCATGCTTCTTTAACTGTCTCGAAGCATATTCTATTATTTTGTCATGTTGCATCAACACACAAGCCAAACCTTACCTGGAGGCATCATAATATACTATAAATCCATCGTTCCTTGATGGAAAGGTAAGCATTGGTGCCCAGGTCAACCTCTTCTTCAACTCATCAAAGCTATTCTGGCACGCATCTGACCAAATGAACTTTTCTTCTTTTCTTGTCAATCTGGTTAAAGGAGTAGCAATCTTCGGGAACCCTTCCATGAACTTCCTGTAATAGCCAACTAAGCCTAAGAAGCTTCTAAGTTCTAGCACGTTCGCGGGTGGCTTCCAATTCACTATAGCTTCTATTTTTTGGGGATCTACGGATATCCCTTCTGCTGATACCACATGACTTAGAAATGCCACTCTATCTAGCTAAAACTGGCACTTGTTGAATTTAGCATAAAGCTGATGCTCCATTAAAGTCTGTAGCACAACCCTCAGGTGCTCAGTGTACTCTTCTTGGCTACCTAAATACACTAGGATATCATCTATAGATACAATTACAAACTTGTCTAAGTAGGGCTTGAAGACTCTGTTCATGAGGTCCATGAAAGCTATCGGGGCATTATCAAGCCAAATGGCATCACTAGAAACTCATAATGCCTATAACGAGTCCTGAAGGCCATCTTAGGAACATCTTCCTACGCACATTCAACTGATGATATCCCGATCTTAAATTGATCTTAAAGAATTCAATATAAGCCCAATTTCATGATTAATTAAGATCCTAATTCCTAAAAAAAGTTGGTTATAGTATTGAAGCAGTTTAAATTTATTAAAATAAAATATTTTTTTGTTCATTCCACACACATATTAGTGATATGAAACTCATATGCAATTGTCGTAGCTGTTGTGGCAAGTCGATCTCAACTTCCATATTTGAAGGTCATATTCACCAATTTTATATTGACTCTAGATATGGTTGGGTGTCGTTCCCTCTTTTTTCCTTCTCCACACTTCTCCACACTTAATGGCTTGCGGTAGTTTGTTTTGATCAATTTTCACTTAATGAGTCTGAATTATATCTATGAAGTGATTTTTGTTTTTTGTTTTTTTTTAAATGATTAAATCACTTAAAGCAAACTAAAAATACTAAAAAAAAAAACTACAATTTTTAATTTTTATCTAAATATGAAATCACTTAATTTTTTTTTAAATATATTATTCCAAATATATCATTTCTAAAATAACATATTTCTAATTTGTCCTAATTTTACATTATATAGATTCCTTTTAAATATAATTAATTAAATATTGTAATGACTAAAATATATAATACTTTATAATTTTGACTTCTGTTGTAATAATAATTCAACTTATGAACATTTTAATTATTTTTATTTAAATATATAAATTTACTTTACTATGATAATTTATATATGTAAATATATATATTTTTAAATTACTTTATGTTATGGGTAAAATAGCGATCAGAATATTCAAGTCCAGACGGATCTACAGTGCAGACCCAATGGCCCAAAAGCCCAATTATTCGCCATCATTTCGGTCCATTCTCCTAGAAGAGGGGCCCGTTAGTGGGCGCTTGTTGTGGCCACTGACCGCTACTGCCTATTCTGACCGCAGACCGTCTATTCCGCCAGACTGGCTGTGACCGCTATATTCTTCGCCATTCAGATCGTCGTGTTCTCCTTCAACTTTATTTGCTGAGATTGATCGTTGGTCCTTGTCGCTGGCCGATGGCTCTCATCCCTCAGACTCGCTCGCCAGAATATCCGCCATCCATGACAGCTAAGCTTGCTCGCTATATTTTCGCCATGATTGACCGCCTGTCCAACCGCTATTCCTGTCCGATCGGAGCATCCGCCAAGAGGAACCATCCATCAGAGATGTCCAGCAAGCCATTCTCGTCCAAAGTTATCTGTCTGAGCTGGTCACTGGTTTCTGAGCGTGATCGCGTTCCGACTCCCCCGTTCATGGCATCGCTCGCCTCACCGTCATATCCAACTACGGGCATACCGACTCATAATCCGTCTCCTCAATCCGCCTGGAAGACAGTGTTCAAAGACCCTCTTGTTCCCCTGCCTGATTCGGTGTTCTATCTGCTGGAAGATCCATCTCCGCCTCGCAGCTGGAAGTTTCATGTCGGCAGAAGTCAACAGCGCCATGCAGAGTACAGTTTCGAGGCTTGCCATGCACGCTATGTCCAGCAGAAGCTGTGATCTCAACCTCGACAACCCATCATTGTGTATCCGACCCAGTCAACAGAAATCCCCTTTGGGTAGACCTAGGATGCGACGGATTCGGCCGCATTTAATGCACTGTCAGTCGTTTTAATTGGGATTCCGGCGCATTAAATGTTGTCTGTCAGTGTAACTGTAGTTAACTGTTTGCTTTTGTCTTATTCTTTTTACTATAGCATGTCCCCTTCCTCTATAAAAGGGGACGATTTTCACTGTAAAAAAGGTTCCAACTTCTGAGTGTCGTTACTCTGCCCAAATAGTGAGAGAGTGAACAGTGGACGTAGGCATCTTTTTGGGCCGAACCACTCTAAAAATCTTCTGTGTCTTCTCCTCCTCGCCTCTAACCTCTCCTTCTCATTCTCCTTGTTCTTCATGCAACCCATTGACCGTACGAAATTGTGAGCTTGGGCCCTAAAACAACCTCGTTGGCTAAGGGAACATTTTCCTGACGTTAACATTTTTGGCACTTGAAGGAGGGGCTCATCTTCGGTTTCGTCATCTTCCAGTCCATTAGCTTTCACAGCTCTTTCTTCGTTCGCCATGGTTAGAGGGAGGATTCCTAGAGACTCCAATGTAATAGAAAACCGCCAGGAAACTTCAGACCATCGACAAGCCATGTCTGCCGGAGGAGTGTCCAATAATGGCGCAGGGACATCTAACGTGCCTGGGACGGGAGACGCTCAAGGTATACCCCTTCTCCCGACTCGCCAACCTACATGTAATGCTGCAGGTGGAGACGTAATGCAGGCGATACAACGACGACAGGAGAGGTTGGAGAATACCGTCGCGGAGTTTATGGGTGAAGTTAGGACCCTGTTCCGGAACCAAGCCCAACCTCCTCAAGTTCCCCCCCAAGCCGTTCCGAAGAGAAATGTTCCCCGTAAGAGGCACGCGAAGAATCCTGATATGAGTGGGAGGGGCGCCGGAGAGTTTGAACGAGAAGGGTCTGTCCATTCCTATAGCGTGCATTCTAGTGCTCAATCCCCACGAGCCCGCGATGGACATCGACCGGAGCTGACCGGCCGCAATCATGATCAAATCCCGACCCATGTAGACGGAGCGGGGCCAAGACCTGGTGCTGGAGGGCGAGCTGGTAGAAACAACCGATCCCCAGGCAGGAGAGATGGACACTCCGCTATGGGAAGAACTGAAACGCGGGGTACGATGGTAGCCGAACTCCTCCAAAGGGTCCGGCAGCTGGAAGCGCGACCTGTGGTGCAGGAACAGAGGGGCCAAGCCGGGGAAAGGACCCCATTTGCTATGGAAATTGAGCTGAAGCCGCTCCCCCCAAGATTCAAAGTTTCCAACATTCCCCAGTATAGAGGAAACTCCGACCCCTACGATCATCTGGACGCCTTCAACATACAAATGGACCTCCAGACAACAAATCCGCTTGTGAAGTGTAGAGTGTTCCCAGCTACTCTTGGGGACATTCTGCGGACATGGTTCAGAAGCCTCCCGCCGCGCAGCATCAATGACTGGGAGGAGTGCCAGCAGAAGTTCCTGAACCAGTATAAGGCGCTGAAGAGGCGGCTGGCGCCACCATGTCACCTTTCTACCATCTGCCAACGCCCAGGTGAGCCTTTGAAAGAATACATTAACAGGTTCAGGCGCGAGGTGACGAACGTGGAGAGCCCTACAGATGAAGGGGTTTTGTCAGCTATCTCGTCTGGTCTAAGGAAGGATGGCAAATTGTACGAGAGCATATATAGGTCCCCCGTCAAGGACCTGGGAGAATTCTATGACAGAGCTGAGAAAGAAATCTGTTGGGAAGAAGTGACAAATCCTAGGAAGACCAGTGCTCAAAGGGACGAAGCTGGTACTTCCAGTCATGGAAGGAAAAGGAGTGGTGGAGGCAGCAACCCTGGAGGGCGAAGAGAAAACCAGCAGGTTGCCAAGAAAGCCAGAGACTGTTGGAGACCGGACAGCAGTCAGGGATCGGAGCGGCCACGGTATCGAAGTCGTTACAATACCTACAACGCCCTGTCAGATACCCAAGACCGGATATATGCGACTGAGAAGAACAGGGAAAATTTTGGGCGGTCGGCTCCACTTCAGGGTCCAGAAGGGCAGAGAGACACGAACAAATTTTGTGCCTACCACAACGACATTGGGCACAATACCTCCGACTGTTGGGCGCTCAAAGATGCCATCGAGGAATTAATCAGAAATGGCCGCCTAAAGTACTATGTCATGAGACCCCCAAGGCGACCTTCTCAGCAGCAACGGCCGCTTCAGCGTTAAGAAGACCCTCCAGCTCAAAACCAGCCAGAGCAGAATTCTACCCAAGGGCCTTCCGTCAGGACCATCCATACGATCCATGGGGGACCCTCGCGAGCAGGAGAATCTAACCGGTCCCAAGAACGATTTGTGCGGGAAGCAAGGCACGTCCAGCCTGGGAAGTAGGGGGAGTCAGGGAGACCTGCCAAGAAAGCCAAGAAGGTGGTGGAGGACATTGTGTTTACTGATGAAGACGCGCGAGATGTCTGCCTCCCTCACAATGACGCTTTGGTAATCAGGGCGCGTATCGGCAACTCGGTGGTGAAGAGGATCATGATAGACACTGGTAGCTCCGTGAATGTCATGTACAAAGACTGCTATGATCAAATGGGGATCGGTGATGATCAGCTGAAACCATCCCCTGAACCCCTTTACGGATTTACTGGAGACTCGATCATTCCTGCTGGACAAATCAGATTGCCTTTGACCCTCGGTGATGAAACCAAGCAGTCCACGGTGCTGGCGGATTTCCTCATCATCAACTCTCCCTCGGCATACAATGTGGTAATGGAGAGACCCGCGATGAATGATCTTGACATCGTTGTCTCCACCAAGGCCCTCACGGTGAAGTTCCCAACTCCCAATGGCGTAGGGTGTGTGCAGGGCGAGCAATCCATGGCTCGTCGCTGCTATGTTGACGCGATCAGAAAGGGGTCCCAGGGGAAGAAGGCGGAAGCGGTTCCAGAATGGGAATTACAGGTAATCACTTCGTCAGGGGTCGGTCATGATATGGATCCCAGGGAAATCGACATACATCAAAATATTGGTCCAGTAGAAGAGCTTGAGGACGTCCCAGTTTTGGAAGTTGATGCGTCAAGGTGCCTCAAGCTGGGTAGAAGCCTGGTCCCAGAGGTAAAGTATCAATTAATTAACTGCCTCAAGAAAAATGCAGATATATTCGCCTGGAACCATGGGGATATGGTGGGAATAGACCCGAACGTGATAACTCACAAGCTGAACGTCAACCCCCTCCACCGACCGGTCTGCCAGAAGAGGAGGCAAATGAATCAAGAACGCAGCGAAGCCCTGAAGAAAGAAGTGGACAAGCTCCTGGCCAACAAGTTCATCCGAGAGGTCCAATATCCGAAATGGGTAGCTAACCCCGTGCTGGTGAAGAAGAAAAACGGGAAGTGGAGAACCTGCATAGACTTCACGGACCTTAACAAAGCTTGCTCGAAGGATAGTTTCCCTCTGCCCAGAATTGATCAGCTGGTGGACGCGACGGCGGGGCATGAACTCCTTAGCTTCATGGATGCTTACTCAGGCTACAACCAGATCCCCATGGACCCAAAAGACGAGGAATGCACATCGTTCACCACTGACCGAGGGCTCTACTACTATAAGGTAATGCCCTTCAGCCTAAAAAATGCAGGAGCTACTTATTAGAGATTGGTGAACAGAATGTTTGAAGAGTTGATCGGGAGGAGTATGGAGGTCTACGTGGACGACATGCTTGTGAAATCGAAGAAAGCCGCCGATCACGTCCGCGATCTTGAAAGAATGTTCAGGATCCTGAGGAAGTATCAAATGAAACTCAATCCTCTCAAGTGCGCCTTCGGGGTCTCCTCAGGTAAATTTCTTGGGTTCGTTGTAAACAACATGGGAATAGAAGCTAACCCGGAGAAGATACAAGCCTTGCTGGACATGAGGTCGCCAAGAAATGTGAAAGAGATTCAGAGTCTGAACGGCCAGATTGCGGCTTTAAGCTGTTTCATCTCCAAGGCCTTCGACAGATGTGTTCCGTTCTTTGAGGTGTTAAAGAAGGCTAGGAACTTCAAGTGGACCGATGAGTGTGAAGCCGCCTTCATGCAGTTAAAGGAATACATAGGGCGCGCTCCGTTGCTGACTAAACCGAAAGAGGGGGAAACTCTAACCATCTACCTGGGGGTTTCCCAGCATGCCCTGAGCGCAGCATTGATAAGGCAATAAGGAAATGGAGCACAGGTGCCGGTGTACTTTGTAAGTAAGAAACTGGTCGAGTCAGAAACCAGATACACCCCAATGGAGCTGCTCGCCTACTGTCTGGTGATGGCATCCAGGAAGTTGCGTCCATACTTCCAGGCACATAAGATTGAAGTCCTAACCAGGTACCCTCTGAAGCAAATCCTTCAAAAACCAGACACCTCCGGCCGACTCATCAAGTGGGCCATTGAGCTCGTCCAATATGACATCGAGTTCAGACCAAGGCCGGCGATCAAGGGTCAGGCACTGGCAGACTTCATTGCTGAGTTTACAGCACCGACAGATGATCAAGCTGAAACCTCTGAAGGACCATACTGGGAGCTCTTTGTGGACGGGTCCTCTTGCGAGAGGAGCGCTGGAGCCGGGATCCTGTTGATTAATCCAGACGGGGGTAAGTTCCTTTGTGCCCTTAAATTCGGCTTCAGGGCAACTAACAATGAGGCAGAGTACGAAGCGCTGCTGGCAAGGCTTCGTCTGGCCAGAAGGATGCAGGTGGAACGACTTAGGATCTTTAGCGATTCACAAATGGTTATCTGCCAGATAAAAGGTTAATATCAGGCCAAAGGGGTGAAGATGGCGGCCTATCTGCAGGAGGTTCAGAAATTACTGGGGGCTTTCGAAGTATTCGAGTTGAACCAGATCTCGCGCACCCAGAACTCCCACGCAGACGCTCTAGCTCGTCTGGCATCCACTCAAGATACGGACTACACCGAAAGCATACCTGTGGAGTTCCTACCCAAACCAAGTACCAAGTCTGACATGGAAGTGATGACCTTGACAGTGGCGGATGGATCATGGATGAGCCCTCTGGTCGATTACTTGCAAGAAGGCACACTACCAGAGGATAAGATGGAGGCGCGCCGTCTGCACTGCCTTGATGAGGGATATACATGAGGGACACTGCGGCAACCATGCTGGAGGGCTCTCCTTAGCTCAAAAAGCACTCAGGCAATGTTTTTACTGGCCGACGATGAAGAAGGATGCCATTGACCTGGTGAAGAAGTGTGACAAGTGCCAGAGATTCTCTAAGGTTCCCCGAGCTCCACCAGCTTACCTCCATCAGATGATCAGTCCCTGGCCCTTCGCCATCTGGGGCATGGACCTAATTGGACCTCTTCCAGTAGGACGAGCAAGGTGTAAATATGCCGTTGTGGCCGTTGATTACTTCACCAAATGGGCAGAAGCAAAGGAGATGGCTGAGATCTCCACGACGAAGATTGAGAAGTTTGTGTGGGATCATATAATCTGTAGATTCGGCGTCCCCCAGCAACTGGTAACAGACAACGGAACCCAATTCACAAGTGAGCAGTTTCAGGAGTTCTGCCACAGCCTCGGCATTGTCAAAAGCTTCTCTGCAGTTGATCACCCGTAAGCCACTGGTCAGGTGGAAGCGGTCAACAAAATCATCAAGCAGATCCTGAAGACTAAACTTGAGGCCAGGAAGGGAGTGTGGGTTGACGAGCTACAGAAAGTATTGTGGGCCTACCGCACTACCGCCCGCAGTACTACTGGAGAGACCCTCTTTTCAATGGTCTATGGATCCGAAGCCATGATTCCAGCAGAATTCGAAGTCTACAGTCACCGTAGGGCAAGCTTCAACTTCGACGACAACAACCAGCTCCTGGCCGCCAGCTCAGATTTACTGGAGGAATCAAGAGAAGCTGCTCACTTCAGGACGGCCGTCTACCAGCAAAAGATGGCCAGACACTACAATAAAAAGGTCTGGGTACGTCAATTCAAACCAGGTGACCTTGTCCTACGAGAGATCCTGCCCGGTGCTCGCAAAGCAAGTGAAGGAGTGTTGGGGCCGAACTGGGAAGGACCTTACATGATTTACGAGAGCCTGAACAACGAAGCCTACCACTTGGCGGACATAGACGGGGCAATTCTGCCAAGGGCTTGGAACGCCATCCACCTGAGGATGTACTACATTTGAAGTATTGTATTGTTGTTTACTATCGCTATTCTGTCACATATGTAAAAACAAACCATGTATAGATATAATGAGAATCGTCTATCAATTGTGATGGAACATTTCTAACATCAAATGTCTACATGTGTTTTTATGAAAGCTGCACCACCAAACGGCCATGCGTCAACTTAAAGCTCCAACATCTAATGGCCCTAAGAGGTAAGAGGGGTGAAAACGGCCACGAGCCCGCACACCTAATCACAGCTCACTGACTGGCCTCCCCCTCCACCTTTTGGCATGGGCAAAAATAAAGGGTTCGATCGAAATGACACTCAACCCTGACTCTGAAAAAATAAAAGGCCCGATCGAAGTGACACTCGGCCCGAATTATGCTGTAGATGCTCAGGTTAAGTCCTTGTGAGCGCAGCCGAGGTCTCATCCTCCACAACTATCGCTGTATCTGCTCAGGTATATCCTTGTGAGCGCAGCTGGAGAGGTTTTACTCCATTACGTTGTAGATGCTCAGGTTAAGTCTTTGTGAGTGCAGCCGAGGTCTCATCCTCCACAACTCTCGCTGTATCTGCTCAGGTATATCCTTGTGAGCGCAGCCGGAGAGGTTTTACTCCATTACGCTGTAGATGCTCAGGTTAAGTCCTTGTGAGCGCAGCTGGAGAGGTTTTACTCCATTACGCTGTAGATGCTCAGGTAAGTCCTTGTGAGCACAGTCGAGGTCTCATCCTCCACAACTCTCGCTGTATCTACTCAGGTATATCCTTGTGAGCGCAGCTGGAGAGGTTTTACTCCATTACGCTATAGATGCTCAGGTTAAGTCCTTGTAAGCGCAACCGAGGTCTCATCCTCCACAACTCTCGCTGTATCTGCTCAGGTATATCCTTGTGAGCGCAGCTGGAGAGGTTTTACTCCATTACGCTGTAGATGCTCAGGCTAAGTCCTTGTGAGCGCAGCCGAGGTCTCATCCTCCACAACTCTCGCTTTATCTGCTCAGGTATATCCTTGTGAGCGCAGCTGGAGAGGTTTTACTTTATTACGCTGTAGATGCTCAGGCTAAGTCCTTGTGAGCGCAGCCGAGGTCTCATCCTCCACAACTCTCGCTGTATCTGCTCAGGTATATCCTTGTGAGCGCAGCTGGAGAGGTTTTACTCCATTATGCTGTAGATGCTCAGGTTAAGTCCTTGTAAGCGCAACCGAGGTCTCATCCTCCACAACTCTCGCTGTATCTGCTCAGGTATATCCTTGTGAGTGCAGCTGGAGAGGTTTTACTCCATTACGCTGTAGATGTTCAGGCTAAGTCCTTGTGAGCGCAGCTGGGATCCCATCCTCCACCACTCTCACTGTATCTGCTCAGGCATATCCTTGTGAGCGCCGCTGGAGAGGATTATTGTATTAAGTTGATCAAACTCCTACTTTTGAACGCAACCTTTCATCAACTCCGACTGCGATCAGGAAAAGACGCGACGACAGCCTACCTATTATCCATCTGGTTTCCTCTCTTCTTCAATACATTCATTGTTATCTATTTTGCCTTCTATCATATATGGGTACATATATTGAAAGCGTTATGACCATGTATTGGGATCAAAACTGTTCGTCCGTCTTCGAGGGTTCTCTCCTACCCCTCCGATTATTATTTATGTTGGAGGTGTTCTGCTGGATATCGTCCACAATCCGAAGAATCATTTTCCTAATTATATCTCCCCAAAGATGTATATGGAGGTGGTCAACCCCCTTATTGTTCTTAATTTGTTGTTTATCTGACAGGGTATATCTATCCGCGACCTATTATGATTGCATTCATAAAAATGAGAGAGCAACAAAGCAGATTAAAAGAAATCCTATTCAGACAATGACGAGACAGTAATTGCAAATTGTTCCAAAAACAGGACAAAAGTAATGACAACCATCATATCAATGTTTAAAGATAAGCCTCAACAACAGCAAGGGAAAGTATTAAAATCATTTGTCTAAAGGGGCTTTGGAAGAACCGACCGGGGTGTCCGCAGGAACTTTAGAGGAGCTAGAGGGGACGTCTTTGGGGTCTTTGCTGCTGGAAGCACCCTAAGAAGATGAACCCTACCTCCTATCCTTTGCCAACTCCTGATGAGCTGAGGAAGGATCACCCTGAACTGATGGGATACTGGTCTGAGCAAGTGGCGGATCAGAAGCCTTCTGAGCAGTTTGCGCGGCCTTCTTCTGGGCATCAACAGCAGCACGAGCCTCATACTTCTTTATTTCCTCCACTGCATTCTTCCCAAGGTACGAATAATCTAGCGTAGGGTGACGCAGCCACGAAGTATACAAAAAGTTGCTGCTCGTCTTTTTAGTGGCCTCCTTCCCAGCTTGTCTGGCCCGAAGTTCCGCTCTGATGCGCCTCCCGCGCCCTAGCAAGTTCATCTCTCGCCACGGTCAGGTCCTTCAGCGTGGCTTCACTTTTCTTCTCGGCGTCATCTGCCCGTTTCCTCTGAGTGGCAGCCTCCTCCTTGATCTTATCTACGTCCTCCGTGGCTTTCGCGAGTGAATCAGAGGCCGCCAGCAGAAGCCTTTTTTCCTTATCTGCGGTCTTCTTCGCTCCGTTGAGTTTCTACTCCAGCTCAGAGATGGTCTTCTTCGCAATCGCGGACCCTTCTTTGAGACTCTGAACCTCCGCCTCCAGCTCCCTGTTTGCCTCCTCGAGAGCAGCCTTTTCCCCAGCCAAGTCGGGGATGTCCCAACGCATCTTCATCACTGCCAACGAAGCCTGAAAAGATAGTATATAAACAACGTGTGCGGGTATAAAACGTAATTACAAAGCGATAAAAAGAACTTACAAGCACGGTGCAGCGCGCAGTATAGTTCATCAGCTGGTCGCCACTAATATGCTTCTGGTAGACGTCTGGCTTATGAGGACCCAGTAATGCTGGCAGCCGATCTAGCAAATCGTTTAAGTATACTCCCGTATTGGTCTCGGGAGTTGGTCCTCCGTCAACTCCCCCCGTCATGGCCATCTTCTCCTTGCCCTTGTCTTTAGATCTCAGGCCCTTGGCAGGAGGTTCTAAGGCCTCCTCGTCCTCCTCTTCGGCCTCCGAAGTTGAGGTTCCCTTCTCGGTGGCACCCCTCGCCTGCCTGGCAGTCTTCTTTGCCACACTTTTGTACCTCACCCCAGGCTGTTTGCCAGAAGGAGCATCAACTGCGCCTGACGGATCTGTTGACGAAGTCGGAGGCTCTTTTTATCTCCACTTCTGGCTCTCTTGTCTCAGCTGCCGGAGAAGAAGGGGAGAGATCATTTCAAGATCTACCATTGTTTTGTGTTTCTCTGGAGCTGGAGCGGAAGTCCTTTCACCGGTCTCTGTGAAAATAGATTTGACCTCTCGACCCTTCCGTTTACCGACGTCGAAAGCCAACCTCAAGGTTGCGGTCTCTGTCCCGGGTGCGAGCCCGTATTTCCTCAGCCAGGAGTCCTCTGGAAAGTGATCATCCTCAGGACGCTTCACCTCGATGTACCTCTTCAGCGTCCTTGTCTCCTCCTCCGTGAGACTGACCGTCCCTTTGGTAAAAGCTGCATGCAGAAATAGAGAACGTTAGTAATAATGAGGTATGTAGACAAATGTGAGAACGCTGCAATGACAAGCTGAAATGGGCCTACTAGGATCATGGTAGAAGTCAAAATGAGTGAGTTTTCGTAGGGACAGACAGGTAGCGTAAAACCACTTGGATTTATAATCCCCTACATTCGATTTGCCAGCCTTTGATGGCAGAAACGCCTTATATGGGGAGTTACGAGCGGTGATATAATAAATACCGTCTCGTTTGGTATCGTGAAGATTAGTGGTGGATTTGAAAAAATAAAGACGCCGAATTATGTTCAGGGTCGGTGGTGGAAGGCCTTTCTTGAGGAAAGTATGAGCTAGGGTGGTTATTTGGCCGTAGGAATTCGGTGTAAGCTGGAAAGGGGCTATCTTCAGATCATTCAACAAAGTTATTATATATGGGGGAACCGGGAACCTAAACCCCATCTTCACATGATGGTGACTGATTGCTATAAACCCATCAGGAGGATCAGCCGCATGATCGTGAAGGGCAGGGACCATGACACGACAAGTGGAAGGAAGATGGTATGCATCAGCCACGGTTTTAAGTTCTCTGACAGTCATCTGGGAGTTGTGTTGGTAAAAGGTCTGGTAAGCAAAGGTCTCCCTTCGCCCAGAAGAACTCGGCGTGTCCTCACTGCCCTGAGCATTTGCACTTGAAGATTCCCCATCATGCTGAGGAGACCTCTCCCCGGAGCTTTCGTCACTGGACATGACTCGACGATAACGAAGTCCACGACTTGACATCTACAAAAGAAACAGCCTATCAGGCCGCTGACAATCATCCAGGCTCAAAGAGCAAGAAGTACCTAAGAAAACTAAGCCTAAGCATCAAGCCGTGTGCCTAGGAAGCCAGAAGGGGAAGGGGAGGGGGGCGAGGGCCTCATTCTGTAGGGCTTTTCTTCCCCCTCCCCAAGATTGAGAAAAGAAGAAAGAAGGAACGAGCTAGCTGCCCTACGACGCTATTGGACTCGGCCGTACCATGAAGCAGTACGGAAGTTATCCGCCCCAATTGGTCCAGAATTTTGGAAGGGAAAACGCCACGCAGAAAATAAAAAACAACAGTATCGAGAACAATGTGAACAGGAGAAAAGAGCCTTACCTTAAGTATGGTGGTCCCCGAAAGTTGCAGATGATAACTTATGAGTAGGGGAAGAAGACGATGAAAATGCCTATGAATTTCGAAAATGCCAGAAGAAGAATATGGAAGGGTGTTTTTTCTTTTTAAAAATAATTCAGCCTAACCGTTAGATGAAGACAGCAGTGCAACGGCCCCCAATCTGACGACGTGGCGCGATTCTCGGGATTTTGTCATTATGCAGTGTGTCTATTGACTGACGTGCATTAAATGCGCACGGCGCGCATTATGGCTAGTAACCGTCATCTGGGGAAGCGCCACATGGCCTGGCAGTAAAGTGGAATTCAAAAGGTATTATAACCACCCCTCCTTTTGTAACTGCTCCCGCCTATTCTGCTCGCTCTGAAATGCATGACTCCTGGTCCTCTTTAAGCACCAAGAGCCAGGGGGCTTTATGTTATGGGTAAAATAGCGATCAGAATATTCAAGCCCAGACGGATCTACAGTGCAGGCCCAATGGCCCAGAAGCCCAATTATTCGCCATCATTTCGGTCTATTCTCCTAGAAGAGGGGCCCGTTAGTGGGCGCTTGTTGTGGCCGCTGACCGCTACCGCCCATTCTGACCGCAGATCGTCTATTCCGCCAGACTGGCTGTGACCGCTATATTCTCCGCCATTCAGATCGCCGTGTTCTCCTTCAACTTTATTTGCTGAGATTGATCGCTGGTCCTTGTCGCTGGCCGATGGCTCTCATCCCTCAGATTGACCGCCCGTCTGACCGCTATTCCTATCCGATCGAAGCATCTGCCAAGAGGAACCATCCATCAGAGATGTCTAGCAAGCCATTCTCGTCCAAAGTTATTTGTCTGAGCTGGTCGCTGGTTTCTGAGCGTGATCGCGTTCCGACTCCCCCATTCATGGCATCGCTCGCCTCACCGCCATATCCAACTACGGGCATACCGACTCATAATTCGCCTCCTCAATCCGCCTGGAAGACAGTGTTCAAAGAGACTCTTGTTCCCCCGCCTGATTCGGTGTTCTATCTGCTGGAAGATCCATCTTCGCCTCGCATCTGGAAGTCACATGTCTGCAGAAGTCAACAGCGCCATGCAGAGTACAGTTCCGAGGCTTGCCATGCACGCTACGTCTAGTAGAAGCTGTGATCTCAACCTCGACAACCCATCATTGCGTAAGTCAACAGAAATCCCCTTTGGGCAGACCTCGGATGCGACGGATTCGACCGCATTTAATGAGTTTTTGGCTGCATTTAATGCACTGTCAGTCGTTTTAATTGGGATTCCGGCGCATTAAATGCTGTCTGTCAGTGTAACTGTAGTTAACTATTTGCTTTTGTCTTATTCTTTTTATTATAGCATGTCCCCTTCCTCTATAAAAGGGGATGATTTTCACTGTAAAAAAGGTTCCAACTTCTGAGTGTCGTTACTCTGCCCAAATAGTGAAAGAGTGAACAGTGGACGTAGGCATCTTTTTGGGCCGAACCACTCTAAAAATCTTCTGTGTCTTCTCCTCCTCGCCTCTAACCTCTCCTTCTCATTCTCCTTGTTCTTCATGCAACCCATTGACCGTACGAAACTGTGAGCTTGGGCCCTAAAACAACCTCGTTGGCTAAAGGAACATTTTCCTGACGTTAACACTTTACTATAATGATTAATCATATTTTAATTATGAATAAAAATATTATTAATATTTACATAAAAGTATTTTAGTATTTGTTAAATAATTTATTATAATTATTTGTATTATATTAAATGAAGTTACATAACAACTAATAATAAAAAGACATAAATGTCAAATTACTAGTATTCACATAATTTTAGTTTTAAAAAATAAACAAGATTACTATAGCTTTAAAGGTAAAGAAAAAAAATAAATATATCATTCAGATTTCATATTTCAATCACTATTCAGTCTTCAGTCTTCAGCAACACTGTTCAGTAAAAAACAAATGACCCTTAGTCTCACATATAAATAGACCTATTTTATTAGGTTCACAATCTTATACAAGCCTTTTTTAATTGTTAAAAATGATTTTTTTTTAATTGTTATAATTAAATTAACTCTATTTTCACTCAGCAATTTTTTTTTTTTCAATTACTGGGACTGACTTAAGGAGCTATCGGAACCAACCAGGATGAGACACTAGTGGCATGATTAGAGGAAACTACTCCCATATAGTAGAAATAGATTTACAAGGAAATTGAAGAGTGGCCCACATAGGTGTGGGGGTCTGTCCACACAAATTAATAAAAGGAAACATTTTTATTAGATGTGAAACTTATACCATGAGATATGGGTTGTGGCATTTATCAACGATGCCAACAATCTAGCTACTACTCAACAATTCTTTTGCTAGACATACACTTTAATAAAAAAATCTTAGTATTAATATACCTTTATATATAATTATTTAAAAGTATACAACTATATAATTAGAAATCTAAATTTATTTTCTACCCACAATTTGTAATCCAATTTTCATAAACCCCGATAATATATATAAAATGAAAGCTAGTATCACATGAAGGAAATATAATTTTCATATGTTGTAATGAATGGACAAACAAATATAGTTGATTTGATGGATTTCAAATCTATACTAATATGTTTATTTTAAAATCTATTATTGTGATCTTTTGAACAATTACAATTATTCGAAACATAGAAAATGGAAACAAGATTCGAACCCATAACTTAGTATAACTGTGATCAGTATCCACTTGAACCAACCTTATCTTATCCATCTATTATTGTGATTTTTTTGAAAACAAAAGCATTTTTTTTTTATCAAAATTACAAAATTTGCCAATGTAATGGATGTCACCTAAAACTAGAAAACAATGCGATGACTCAAACCATTTTTTTTTTTTTTAAAAGTACGCAACTCATTTGATCAAACCAATATGAGAATTATGTATGCTTATTATTTTAATGCCTTTACATATAACTATTTATTGTTTGTTTGTTTCTTTTTAATTAATAAACTAACATCCATGATTGAATGATATCAAGCAATTGACTTAACTTATCGCCTGTGACATTTTAGTGCTGACACAATGAGAGACAGTTATAAACAATAGGCAACATGACATGACAATTTCAAATTAAGTCAATTTCCTTTTTATTTTTATATTTTCACTTCTCATGACTTTGGCACCACTCTTGAAGATATTTTATCGGTTAGAGTTGTTTTTCATGAGGATATTTCATAAATAGGTTTTTTTTTTTTTTTTTTTTGAAGAGAAAACATCTATTCACAACAAGGAAGAAATACAAGGAGGCCTAGATTTAAACCACACAAGATCCTCACTAGAGGAAACGGTTATAGCAATAAGGGTGTGAGGCACTCAGTTACAAGACCTAGGAATAGAGAGGCAGTGACAAACACCAACTGCTAGACATAAAGCCTTGATGTCTTCAACTAAAGCAGAAAGTTGTCCAAGGGAAAAGCTCAGAGTTGATAAGAGAAGTAGCATTATAAGCATCCACTTCAAGCCAAGCCACGTGAAACCCAAGTCTTTAAGAAAGTAGAAGACTCTCCCTAACAGCTAGAAGCTACCCCACCTCAATATCAAAATTACCAACCACATGTTTAAAGAGGGTAGCCAACACAAAATCTTGGTCATTTCTGATTACTGCTCCCACATTAATCCAAGGCTTGTCTTTTTAACCACTACATCAGTGTTCAATTTGAGATCAAGAGAAGAAGGAAGAAGCCAAACAGGAGGAGAGGGGGAACCAAAAGAAAGGCGAGGAGGAAGAGAGCTAGCTTAAGTAGAAAGGAACTCTTGAAGGAAACCAAAGCACTAAGAAATCAAGTCCTCGCCATCACGGGTTTTTTGATTATGCAGAAATTTGTTGCAGTTGTCTCATAGACACCATATAATAACACTAAAGAAATTCCATTCATTAGCTTTCAAAATAGGTAAGAGAGACCAAAAAAGATCAAAACAAGATAGATTTTTACAGATTTTCAAAATGGACCAGAAAGGAGATTTCTTCCAAATAGTCGAAGCAACCTTACACCAAAAAAGGGCATGATGGGGAGTCTCAGGGGATGAACCACATCTTCAACAAGAATCATCATGTAAAATTTTCCTAGAGTGAAGATTAAAAAGAGAGGGAAGCACATTACAAGAGGCTTGCTAAAGAAAGATTTTAACATTTGGGGGAATCTTTAAAGCCCAAAGAACCTTCCACCAATTTCCAGAAGATGGAGAAGAGGAGGCTTGATTGCCATATTTGTTCGCAAAAGCAAGCACATAACCATTCTTGATTATGTAAATTCCACACTTCTTATAGTGCCAAATCAACTTCTCTTCTCTATTTGAAAGGCTAAGGGGAATTTTTGGAATGGCAGCCTTATCTAAGTCTGAAAACAGAAAATTTATAGCTTGCAAATTCCAAAAGTGTCTGTGAGGGGATATTAGAGCTGCAACTTTCAGATGATCATCAAAGTTGGAAAAGACAGGTTTGAAGGTGCTTTCTGACGTGACCCTTCTTCCTTTGACGATAAGGCAACCCATGCTTGGCAACCCTATGGTGGTCTTCCAGTTGAGATCTGCTCTAACTGAAAGGTTCTTATGAAGCTAAGCCTATTTACTGAAAATCTTTGTAAAACTTTTTAGAAATTTCTTTTCTAGTGAAAATGAGTGGAGATTTTTTATTTTAGTTTATATTTGCAAAACAAGGTTTATAAAAATTTTGGCAGCATAATGACTATTTTTCTAAAAATTCTATTATGCAAAAATCTTTATAAAACATGTATACGTCCAAAGCAACCAAAATTTTCAACTTTTGGGCCTTCGGCCTTTTTTTTTTTTTTTTCGCGATCAACCATAAATTTTTTTCTGCAGAATTATTTATAAAACTGAAATATAACATGTCACTCAAAATAATTACATGTCATGCACAAATATGTTTTCTAAAAACTGCATACAATTGTAAATAAAATTTACTTTATAAGTTTTCAAAAGCATTTACGGCAAACATATATAAACAAATTCAACACAGCGGCACACGACTAAATCCGTCTACTCTTAGGTCGGAGTCCCTGCAACTGAAGCTGAACCACTTGCACCTACACCTGCACCTACACCTAGGGAGATTTTTTTTATATAAAACATGGAAATAAAGTGAGCTAAACGAGCTTAATGAGTGTCATGTTGTTCTATTCAAACTGTACTTTTGAAAATAACATTCCTAAACTTTAAAATCATTTCGTAACTGTCTCAATACTATAACGATGAAATGTGTTATCTGAAAACCTCATCTGAATCAAACGCATATATAAACATTCTAACAGAACCCGATCCAAATTCCCTCTATCGAATTCAGCGATCCTGCTGGGTACCCTACGAGACTCTTTCTAAGTCCAACTAATCAAATCCGAAAGAATATCGTGGAGCGAACCCTTTACTACTATTAAATTTCTAGATGTTTAAAATCTCATTTCAAATTTCGAGCAAATTCTCAAATCATAATAAAAACATTGTCATAAATAGTTAAATAATTAAAACATGCATGCATCATATTAATGTAAAAGTCCTATAAATTTGTTCACAACAAAATATGCACCAACATGTGATGAATATCAAGGTCACAATATCACAAAAGAGGTTATGCAATAACATCGATCGTCTAGCCTACCTAATCTAAACGAGGCGTACTGATACCCCTATCATCTACTCCTGCACCTGGGAGGTTTTTGAAACATAAAACCAAAAAAATATTATGAGCTACAAAAGTTCAGTGAGTGTGGATGTGTTTATATTTAAAATGATTTTTATAAAATTTCCTCCCTAAAATAATTTTATTTCTAAAAGCTTGTTTTTTTATAAAATTTTTGTAAAATTTCAAAAGCTAGTTCTAATTTGAATTTATAAAAATGTTTGGTATTTCTCAAAATATTTCTAAAACATTTTCTTTCTAAAATCTACTTTCAATGGTATATTTTTCTTTTCTAAAAATGCTCTAATGGATACTCAAGGGAAGCTACTATAAGCCCTTACTTTGAATTTTAATCTCCTAGTGCTAGAGACTAGATTATGAGATAAAGATAATAAATGTTGTTATTATTATCTTTACAAGTGATAGTGAAATATTGAAAGTAATTAGATGACAGAACCCAAACAAGATCTTATCTAGGCTCTCGTCTGGAGGATCTTGCCGGGCACTTCAACTGGCCTCTTAAACCCGACTCGTCGGATTGAAGAAAACCCGAGAAGCGAACCCTTAACTTTCTTTGCCGGTTTACTCGTTTAAACTTAAGAACTTGGTTTTCTTAAAAACAGTTGGGAGTGATACATTTTTTCGCGATTTCATTTCAAAATAATTTTATAAAATTTCGGTAGCATGACGACTGTATTTTTAACAAATCCAAAATTTACCTGCGAGTAAACAAACACTTCGACTATAGTTTCATTTCCTCCTAACTTCTGTATCCACAATCATGCAATATCATAACTTTTTCCATCAAAAATAAGCATGAACTTCATGTTAAAATGTACATGTATATACATCATATGTCAAATGCATAAATATTTACAATCATGCAATTCAAAATACGAATACTTCTTCACAATTACATATTTATTTCATACACAAAATTTTACATCATTACATTGCATAAGTCGCCTACCTATATATATATACAAAACAAAGTGTCGACGTCTCATCCGGCGTAGCACTCAATGGAATGTAAATAGACTACACATTAAAGGTAAAAGGTTAGTTCGTCACATATTAATAATACAAAATAACATTCCATAGTAATGTTTTACTTATATATAAATATTGGAGGTTTTAAATTTCCAAAATCATTTCTTATAAAAAGACCATGTGTATACCTAACGCACTCAAACCATCACATGACGCTTTTTTGACTAACGTTGACGTGAAGCTGCTATAGTATCTTGACCACTACGTGCGGAATTTACTTCGTCGCCCGAGTGATGTGAAATCATCTCAGTTTTAAACAACTACAATGCGGAATTTCTTCATCGCAATTGTAGTACTCAATTTTATAATTCTAACAACTACGTGTGGAATTTTTTCATCACAACCATAGCGCCCACAAATCAAACCTTGGCGATTATGTGCGAAATTTCTTCATCGCCCCATAGTGCCCAAAATTTTAAATCTAATCGACTACGTGCGGAATTTCTACCTTGTCACGTAGCGCTAAATCTTATGGAAACTAAAGGTATACATATGGTTACAAAACTCTTAACTCATTTCTTTTCGAAAACTTTTCATTTTTAAATTCTCCTTTCTAGACCCAATGTAAAGGTCATTTTACAAAGTTTTAACTCATAATCTTCGAAATCATTTTTCTATAACAACACAAATATGTTTAAAGAAAGAATGGAAATAGTGCAAGTGATAAAACACTTACCTCGCTCCGCGCAAGCTCAACTGCCTCAACGAACCTCTCCTGCCTCGCTTGCTTGCGCGTCACCTACATATCGATTTCTTATCATTATTTGCTTAATCACATAGCTCAAAACTTAAAATAACATTTCTAATACATTTTTCTCTATTAACAACTCTTTACACTATAACTTTCCTAACTCGATTTTAACTCAATCGAGACTCTCTAATTCCAATTTTTTTGCAAAAATCTTACGTTTAGACCCCTAGAATCATCCACGTATGGTTCGTTTGGTCTTCGGAGGTTTAAAACAAAATGTCAACTTTTTAATTAATCCGTTGACCAAAAAAAATAGATTTGGAACCGGTGCTTGTTTTGCGTCCGTTCTTTTTTCTAACATCTCCTTATACCATAACTAAGTCATCCGTAAAGTTTGGTCGAAAAATTCCATCGTTTACTATGTCAAATCTAGGAAAAACGCATTGTTTTTCGCACTTTTCGATGCACTTTTCGCACCGAACGAGCGACGATGGTTTTTCTTTCGTATCTAAGCTCCTTTTAACTATTTATGATCAAATCAACTCATTCCATGCAATAAAAATTGCATTTGCATGACTAATTCACCTATCGACTCTCTAACGGCACTATTTTGCGCATAACTTGCGCAATTTTTATCGGATTCAATCCGTTCCAAAACCTATGATTTTCTATGACTCCTAGACATCATTTGAGGTGTAGAAAATCCCTATATAGGTCATTTTTGCCCAGGTTATCTTCAGCCCATGGTTTGAGCTCGGGATTACAAAAATTATCTAAACTAGCTCTTTTGAACTTCTACCACTTCTACATGCTTTTCTATGCTTTTCCAACCTCAAATATGTCTAAATTTGAGTTCAAAACCCTCTAATCTCAAAGGTTGTCCACTAATTTTCATATCCATAACACACCCACACACTCATTCTAGAGTAAAACTTTCAAGTTTTTACAAAACTATCTCTCACAAGTTTTTCATCAAACACTTAATCTACAAGTACCTTTGCTTTTCCAACAACTTAAATCACAAGTTAGAGTTTCTCCCATAAACCCTAACCTACCATTTTTACATCATTCAAGTTCCATTTTTAACAACTCATGACTATAATATTGATTCACATAAAAATCCCATCACTAACACATCAATTAAACAAACTAATCCATCACCACATCACACAACTCAACTACTTTCATATTGGATAGAAATGATGGAAACTCACACAAAACTTGAAGGAAGTGATGAAAATTTACCTAGCTTTTACTTAGAGTATGATGCTCTAGCATGGATCAAGAAGAAAAATAGATTGGAAGCTTGATATGAGATGAAAAGTGCTTGCTTCTTCTCCCTCCAATGTTGCCATCCACTTCTTAAGTCTCCCCTCTCTAATTTGGTTCACGGCTACTTCTTGTTTGTAATGAAAAATTGACTAAGTTTTGTATTTATATAACCATCTTTTGCTAAATGACCACCATGTCCTCTCTTGATTTATTGGATTTACAAAATTGCCCTTAGTGATGTTATTTACTAATAACATTTATGGTTTTTAAGTCTTTACCATTTCATTTCTAATTAACTTATTAAAGTCACTTAATGAGAGTTTTATAACTTTGTCATCCATTTATATTTCTTATTTATTAAATGACTGTTTCGCCTTTTTTTTATTTGATAACTTAGTTTCTAAAGCTAGGAAATATAAAAATATGGGTTACATTAGAAGTCAATTTAACTTGAGATGAAGACAAAATATAAATGAAGGGTAAAATTGGTAAATTATTCAAGTGAGGATATATATATATATATATATATATATATAAGTGTTGTTTCCAACATTTAGGCAAATTGTAAAACAAAAGCTAATAAACAAAAAGAAGTGAACGACAATGTAAATTGATGTAGGGGATATGATGGTCATTTTAATAAAAGTGACTTATATATAAGTGATCCTTAGACATAAATTTAGACATGAAACAAAGAAACAAAACCATGAGATTGAGAGAGGGAGAGAGAGCTTGGACGGCAAAGGAGAGGAAGGAAGAGAAGAGTAGATCAAGTGATTCCAAGCTAGTTTTCAAGCTTTCTGCCATCATTCTAAGTAGATCCAAGTTTGAATAACGAACCCTAGACAAGAAAAATGTATGATACCATCAATTCTAGCAAATTGGATGATTTGTTTAGTTTGTTAATTGATGTAGAGATTTAGTTGTTTATGGTGTGTTGTAATGGATGTTTTACAGTTAAAATAAGTGTAGAACGACAAGTGTGTGGCATGGAATCTTAAATGGCATGTTAAAGTTTATGAATGTTAGTGTAGGGTTTATGGATGGAAACCACAAACTTGTGGTTTAAGGGTTGGAAATGTCAAATAAATGGTAGATATATTGTTTGATGAAATGGTTGAGAGAGATTAACTAGTAAAAGTGAAAAAGTAGTGTTTGTGTGTGTGTTAAGGACATGAAGAATAATAGATAACCTCTGAGTTTAGATGGTTTTGAACTCAAATGTAAGCATGAATAAGATTAGAAAAGCATCTAGAAATGATAGAGTTGTCAAAGAGCTAGTTTTGAGCAATTTGGGAATCCCAAGCTCAAATCATGGGATAAAGACAACCTGTGCAAGTCTGACATATATAGGGTTGTTCTACACCTCAAATGATGCCTAGGAGTCATAAAAAATTATAGGTTTTGGAACGGATCGATTTTGATAAAAATTGTACAAGTTATGCTCAAAATAGTGCCGTTAAAATAACTATGTAAATGTAATTTTTATTGCATGAAATGAATTTAGTTGATCATAATTAGGTAAAAGGAGCTTAGATACGAAAGAAAAACCATCATCGCTAGTTCGATGCGAAAAAGTGCATCGAAAAGTGCGCAAAACAGAGCATTTTTTTTAGATTTGATATAGCAAACGATAGAATTTTTCAACAAAATTTGACGTGTGATCAGAATGTGAGATAAAAGGACCGTAGGAAAAAGAACAAAATGAAACAGAGCCTCGAGCAGGTTGCTGCATCACATTCTGTTTGGGGTGTCAAAAGAGACTTAAAATTGTGATTTTTCGTTTCAAGGCTCTACAAATTATACAGACTGCGTGAGGGTATCCCTAGAGGTCCAAAATTGAAAATTTTGCAAAGAAATCGGAATTAGAGTGTAAACCCCTGCATTCGATTTTATGTTTCCTAGCTTTAAAAATTAAGTTATCGAATAAAAAGGGCAAAATGGTCATTTAGTAAATAAGAAATATAAATGGATGGCAAAGTTGTAAAACTTTAGTTAGTGAATCAATAATTCAATTATACGAGAAATGAGATAAATAACATAAAAACCATTGATTTTTTATTAGTGAATCAAATGGACTAAGGGCAAATGGTAAAAAAAATTGATAGTCAACAAGTCAAGGGGACATGAGGGTCATTTTCATGAAAGTTAAATATATATATATATATATATATATATATATATATATTGGACACTTAGTCAATTTTTGATGAAAATCAAGAAGTAGCCGTGAACAACCAAAAAGAGAGAAAGAGAGATGTGAGGGATGGCAACTTAAGGGAGGAAGAAGGTGAAGCTTTCATCAATTTTTCAAGCCTCCAATCAAGCTTTCTAGTTGATTCCAAGTTTAACCACCACACTCTAACCAAGACTAAGGTGAGTTTTCATTAGTTCTACCAAATATGATGGTAGTTGGGTATATGGATGTGTGATGATGGGTTGGATTAGTTTATGGTGTGTTTGTGATAAGAGTCTTGCATCCAATCAAGTATAAAACTTTAATTTAATGTCAAGAAAGTTTAGGTTGCATGAGATAGTATTCAAATGCCAAGTTAGGGTTTGTATGGCTGAAATCCTAAGTAGAGATTTAAGCATGTTGAAAGTATAAATTGATGTATAATAGGTGTTTGATAAATTGTTTGAAAGACAATACCAAGAGAAGTTGAAAAAGTAGTGTGATGGTTGTGTATGTGTGTGATTCATGGCCAGTGAAGGGGTGTATGATCTCATTGTATTTCCATCCTTTTAAGCTTTAAATTATGTATATTTGATGTTATGAAAGCCTCTAGAAAAGTTAGAATTTGAGAGTCTCGGTTAAGTTAAAATCAAGTCGGGAAAGTTATAGCGTAACGAGTTTTCAATAGGTTGATTTATATTGAAAACTCTAATGTTACGTTTTATTTGAGTAAATTATAATGAGAAATTAATGTGTAGGTGACGAGCACGCAAGCGAGGCACGAGAGGCTCATTGAGATCGTTGCATTTACGTGGATTGAGGTAAGTATTACATCACTTACACTAGTTCAATTGTAATTTCAATTATTGTAATTGTTGCTAAAGAGTTTTATAAAATAATTTTCTTATCGTAAGTTTGGTTTAAGTAAAAACCTTGAAAGAAAGGAAATTTTGTGTTTTTGAACATAAGAGAAAAAGAGTTGTAAACACCATGTGTAATCCCTTGATTTTTAGAGTATATATCGATACGTTGCGACGTAGTAAATTCCGCACGTAGTCGAGTATATTGAGAGCTATTGGCATTACGTTGCGATGTAGAAAAATCCGCTCGTAGTCGCCTAGATAGTAGTTACTTACAATATGCTGCAATATAGGAAATTTCGCACACATTTGTGAGAGCTATCGAGTAGTTTGCATACGATATGCGATGTAGAAAATTTTCGCATGTAGTCGCAAAGAATTACAGTTCATTAGCACTACAGTTGCGATGTAGAGAATTTCGAGTTATAGTTGCTCAGAGTTTGAGATTATTTCACCCTACGTCGCGATGTAGTAAATTCCGTACGTAGTGGTCGAAATACTATAGTAGCTTCACGTTGGCGTTAGTCGAGAAATCGTCACGTGATGGTTGGAGTACATTTGTGATGCACATGGTTGTTTTATAAGAAATAGTTTGCAAAGATTAACCTTTCAATATTTCTTTAAGTTATGCTTTACTATGAACTTGAAATGGTTGTATTATTATGTAACGAACTAACGATTGATTTTGTCGTGTAGCTTGCTTGTTTTATCCAGTGTAATTATAGGTGATTTTGTGGCCGAGGAAGTGACGTTCCATTTATAGGTGGGGAACGAATGGATGGATTATGTGAATATTAAATATATTTTGAGATTGTTGTATATGCTATGATCTAAATGATCGCATGTTTGATATATGAATGTTTGACAGATTGTAAACTTATATTTAAATATGTATATATAAAATTGTACATTCATACTTATTGCACAATACGCATGATATATCTACATAGGTTGTGATACCTATGGAATATATATACATGTTGTAAATGATTGGATATGAATGTCATATGACATGTATGGATGTGAAATTTGATGTGAATTGCATGTTTGTGGAAAAATCGAAGTTGGGTGGTGATTTCTATAGTTCGAAGTGTGTTTATTTTACAGGTGAAATTTTGGGAAATGTTCAAATTTCAGCCATTATGCTGCTGAAATTTTTATAAAAGTAATTAAAACAAAATCGCGAAAAAAAAATTTTATCACTCCCAATCAGTTTAAAGAAAACTGAGTTACTAAGTTCTAAACGAGTAAACCGGCTAAGAAAGTTAGGGTTCGCTTCTCGGATTAATTCGATCCGACGAGTCCGTTGAAGTGCCCGGCAGGATCCTCCAGATAAGAGCTTAGATAAGGTCTGGGAAGGGTCCTGTCATAGAGAGTCTCGGTTGAGTTAGAAATAAGTCGGGAAGTTATAATGTAAAAAAGGGTCGTATTGGAAAATATTAATTTAAAGTTAAAGTTGAGTTATGAGATTTTCACTAGTGATAATACGAAATTTCCATGTAGGTGACGAGCGAGCGAGCGAAGTCCGAGAGACTCGTCGAGACACTTGATTAGATTTGCGTAACTTGGAGGTAAGTGTCTTTCACTTGCATTTATTTCGATTTCTATTTTAAACTTTGTACGTTGTTGTTAAAAGAAAACAAAAATGATTTTTAAATGCTAAATTCAAGTTTGAGCAATTCACAAGCGAAGGAATCGAAACAAAGTTGACTTTCTAATGTTGGAAATCGATAAAATTTTAAGAGTTTGAAAAGTAAGAGGTTTTTTGTTTTTGCACTTAACAATACAGTTTCCAAACCCATGTATATACCCTCAGATTATATGAGACTTAGCGTTACATGACAATGTAGAAAATTCCGTCCAATCACTCAGTTTGCAGAGTATTTAGCACTACGTGATGATGCAAAAAATTTTGTCTGTAGTTGCTCAGTTTTCTAGAATATCTAGCGCTACGTTGCGATGCAGACAATTCCACACATAGTCGCTTAGATTTACAGTTTTGGCACTATGTGGCGATGCAGTAAATTCCGTTCGTAGTCGCCTAGAGTTATAGCACTACAATTGCGATGTACAAAATTCCGCATTGTAGTTACTCAGATTTGAGATCATTCCACACTACGTTTGCGACGCAGTAAATTCCGCATCGTATTGGTTGAGAGATTTCAGTAGCTTCACGTTTGGCATCAGTTGAAAATCGCCACGTGATAATAGAGTTCATTAGGGGTATACATTGAGTTTTAGAAATAAATATTTTCTTTTAAATCGAAAACATTTGATAAATGAGAGCGGTTGTAAATCTTGACGAATTTCATAGCTTGATGTTATTATTATTCATTGAACTAACCTTGTAACACCCCTTACCCCGATTTCCCGTCGGATCGAGCTTCGAGGCGAGGAGCGCTACAATTTCGTACTAAAAATTCATTTATTCATTTATTTGAAAATTTCTCATTAAAAGAAATGGAATTACCACTAAAATTTTTACGATAACAACAAAAAAACTTTAATATCATTTTCTCCTATATAATTTTAGAAAATCCGACAGAGTCTCCTCTGTTTTTCTAAAAATCCAAAATTTAACCTGTAAAGAATATAATAACACTTCTATAAAAATTCATTTCTCAACTCCAATTCGGACCTCCCGTCTGATTCCAAAAATCACTTCAACTCACAACCAATTAACATAAATATTTAATCCAAAATTTAAAATCCATCACCATTTAAACTTTACACTACATGATTATCAAATAATATACATAACTTACAAATATTTTAAAACTTTAATACAAATTGTACTTTATAGACATTTAAATTTAGAAACTTATACACATACAAGATGGTGCCCATGCATATATACACATGATGTAAAATGAATATTACTCAAAAATTTATAACGGGATGTGACTCGTAGAGTATCTGCAGGGGCTTCGTCTTCGTCTCGACAACAAGCCCAATTCAATTTCCTACGCGTGGTAAATCCAACGCGCTAAGTATTTCTAATTATATTTTCGAAACCAACATGTTATCGTCAAATAAAAATAAAAATACACTATACAATTTCAACAATATTTTCATAATATATAAACTAATCATTTAAAAATTATAACAAATCGAAGAGTTTATAATATAATATCAATGAATAAATAAAAATCTTAACATTAATCTTTTCAAATTTCATTTGTCACATCTGATTACAATATTGTCATTTTCTTTAATCAGAGCCCTTTATAAAATTCTGTCATGATACCATGGATCGATAACGGGTTACTGGCATCAGCCAGATTAAACGGTAACCCCGGCAACGACCGCTCGGTGTCTATCCACCGGGTCGCATATCATAATCCATTTCCGTTTCAGGACCGGGCACTCGGTGTCTCTCAAAGTCCGTCATACAACGTCTATAAGCAATCATAACGGTGCAGTACTGCTAAAAATCACCATATTGGCTAGCCAACTATCAATCCCCACCTACCGGTGACTAGTTTTAGGCGGGCCCTTTATATTTGTTTATATTTTATTAATCACTAAAAATTTTCACACATATATATATTTACAACTTTTATCTTTTAACAAAAATTTTCATTTAAAAACCAATAAACACAATTTCAGCCACGGTTTTTCTCATACTTAGAAATTATCAATATAAACGACATAAAACACTATTATATATTCAATTAATTCATCAACTCTTTTTCAAATGTTCATACCTTTATTCCTATATATATATATTCGGTCAAGGTACTCAACTTATTCATTTCTTTCCGTTTCATTTCGTTTACGTTCAAAATTCAGTCAAATTATATTTAAACAATCTTTCAGAATAATTTATCAAAATAATTTCACGCACTTCAAAACCCAACAAAATTTAAATCCCATATATATATATATATGAATACTTGCTTAAATCAATTATTCAAATT